>VDFB02126960.1:0-51198 GCA_007258455.2 Sequoia sempervirens | reverse complement strand
TCACTTACAGTGTTGGAAATCACAGTGTCAAATCCAGATACCTAGAGGAACATAAAGTGTAGACCGAGAGCTTCCATTTCCACTTTTAGATTTTTAGAAAAGACAAAGTGGAATCATACGCCATTAGTGGTGTATGAGTCCCACTCTACCTATTTTTTAGATATTTCTACAGATTTGGATACCCATTTGGCTAAAACGGATTCTGCAATATTTTTCCAGATCTAGGACTAAGTTGCCCAAATTGGCATATGAGTCCCAGTTGGCTTCTACATCAGATTTGTAGGGATTTCAGACCTACATTTTATCCTTCTTCAGTTTATAGTTTTCAGCATCTAGGACATTCCCCTTTGATAGATTTCAATCTCATTTGCATTGGAATGCCAATGTCTTATTCTTGAGTGAGCCATTAGGGTTTTTGGATACCTCTCTCCTTTTAGGTGAAAAATCCTAGAAGTGTAAGAGAGTCCGCATTCCAAAAATATTTGGTTCAAAAATAAATTAATGAAGATTTCACTTTTTCATAGTTATGTTTCATATAAATTTGTTCATAAACACTTTTCTCTAATAATTTGATATTATGATTCCATGTCATATTTATCTCACAATTGGTGCTTGAATCAGTACATTGAAAATGCATCAAGTTTACATTAATATCATCCTTTGTATTTGGTTGTTCAATGTTAGAGTGAATAATTTATCTATTCACCATACTTAAGTACATACTTAGGTTGATGAGGTTAGACAACATCTTCTCCCGTTGAATGTGGAACCTTTAGGCCTCTAGAGGTTACAAGTTGTTTGGTAAACCTCATGTACATATATTTTGAGGTTGGAAGACTTTCCATCTCATCTCAAAGGTCACTCAAAACTTGGAATCAAGGTTGATGCCTTGCTCAAATAGGTTGTTGGTTTGCACATTCTTAGTGATCCATAAGTTGACACCTATAGGGAACTTATATACTCATTTATTCCACATCATGGGGCACTTGTCAATCCATATAATACGATGATTTCTTCTTCCTTGCCTATATATGAAAGGCTTCCTCATTTATACATTTGGGTTGAATAAATATAATATTTGGTATTTTCCACTTGTGCTTGTTATCTTATCTCAATTTTCTCATAATTCTTATATAGAATCAGAGCTTAGGGGGAGATAGTTCAAGCCAAAAAGTGAACGAATTTATTTGTATTTTGTTAGATTCCTTTGCTAAGTTAACAATTGTAGGAAGTTGGATAGGTATTTCTACAACATTTTGAGGCGATACTGAGAGTTGACTTGCACATCTACTCACAATAGGAAATAGTGAATCAACCCCACTCCTGAAGCAAGTCGACTAGACCTGATTTTAAACATATGGAATGAGAAAATGGTGTGGTAATCTCTATTATTCGTGGGGGTAATCTCTATAGTGCATGAGAAATCATGGTGATTCTCTTTTGTGTATGGGAAATCACTCTGTTGTGCATGGGAAATCATGGTAATTCTCTACTATGCATGGTAAATCACTCTATTATGTGTGGGAAATCATGGTAGTCCTCTGCTATGTCTGGAAATGGTGGTAAGCTCTGCCATGTTTTCCATCATTTGGGGCTGCATTTTTTCTGCATATGTGTATATCTTACCCTTGTGACCCTTTCCCACTCAACCTGACTATGACCCATAGTGGAAGGGAGATTTTTTAGGTGGAAAACCCAGGTGACAACAAGAAAACTAGGAAAATTTATTTGGATTTATCCTTGGTAGTGACTTACCTGCTACATTTAACCCCCATGCATCCATGTTAAGTCTTCAATAACTTCATACAAGCCACAAGAGTAAGGATTAATCTCTAGGCATGACCAACTATCCATGAGGAGATTACTTTATCAAATGTTACTTGGGCTATGACCATATGCAAGAATTTTTTTTAATCATTTTTTCTTTTTTCTTTTTTTCTTTTTTTATGACTGTAGGAATTGGGTAGCACGACCCCATATAAACTGCAATGCGCTTGGTAAACTTTTTAACGTGACCGGTGACGCTGGCACGACACGCCCTCTGGTACCACGGGGGTGAACATTTTTTCTTGTCATTGTCATATTTTACATATTTTTTATTAAAAAACTATTAATGGTTAAATCAAGCTATCAATATTTATAAATTCTTGAAGAAAGAGGGGCTTTTTTCATTTTACGATAAATTGCAAACAGAGGAGGGGTTCATTTTATGTTTTTTCCATTTTTTAAGGTTTGAACTTAGGCATATTTAATCTATGTCTTCTTCATCCACCTAATGAAATAAAATTGTAAGAACTCATATACAAAAAATAATTTTGTATATTCACTCACATAAAGTGCCCCAAATACAAAATTTGTTCCTTAGGAATGGAATTTGGGAAATATGTACTTACACTGAATTATAATGTGTAATAGGGGGTGCATAGAGCATTGATTACAGATCATAGTAATGGATCCTTGTGATTATTGCCACATCCTGTGTGTTTCCTTGATTTTCCATCACAACAATGGATCCTCATGATTCTTTCCTCATGTGTGTGTTCCTCAATGCATAGCCTTTTCTAGTTTCTTTGCATATTTTGGACCTAAATCTAGGTCTAAATTTCTTACACACTCTTGTTCCCAATTTTAGTTGGTCTACTTATATTTCTTAGCATTAAGGGAGGATTATGATAGTGTTATGCTAATGCTTATTTTGATGAAGCAATGGAGGAATATTCTTTTTGGGGGTATCATAGACCTCCTATCTTCATCTCTCATATGGTGGATTATTTCAATGGATCATATTTTGTGAGATTAAAATACTTATCTAGATCACAATGATGCATATTTTAGTAGTGTACACATTTCGCTCATTAATTTCTATAGAATCATAGCATTATATATAATTTCAACTTCATAGGTATCTATGTATTCATCATTGAGTAGTGTTCATATGTTCACCCAAGTAGTTTTTGTATCTCTTAACCTGATCTACATTTCTTGGAGGTTCATTGATTCCAGTAGTCACCGATTCATCTTCAGTAGTTTTTAAAACTTTGACATGCTTTAGGAGTTCTTCATCATGATGTTCCTATCATCAAGGGACATCTCTTCAGGAGGTCTTATCCTCCTCTTTCTCTTTTTTGGAGGGTAGTTTTGTTCCTATTGGGTTTTCTTCTTTTTCTTCATTTGTGAGAGAATGCATTGTAGATGGTGTAGTGTAGGAAAATACATACCATTGCATTTTCACACTTTTTTGAGACCGCCTTGCTTTGTTTATCCTTATTTATGTCTTAATTGGTCCTATTTTGTATCCACAACCCTAATAAATTACATCTTTTTCATGGCTAATCCCAACAAACATCAAAGGGTAAATCATAATTTAATGATTCTATCTATGTGTCCTTGATTTTTGGGTTAGGACTAAGATCCCACCTAGGGCATCTTTGTCGCCCAAAGGTCTTGGGACCCTAATTTCAAGTGTGCCTTAAATGGGCCTATTTTTGAGTCTATGCCCCGAGTTTCATGCCTTGGGACTAAGATGCCACCTAGGGTTTCTTTAATTTCTCCCTTAGGTTATTTTTAGGATTTAATTTCAAATCTTGGAAGGATTTAACCTCCTTTAATTAATGAATTCCTATGTTAGCTTGTTGTGCGGTAATTTTGGGATATTAAGCATAGATAAGTATAAATACAGGTTTCATTTATTCATTTCTTATCAAGTCTTTTGTGAGAGAATTCCATATAGGATAATTGAGATCACAAGAGCATTCAAGAACAGTTCATCAAGCATTTGGAGCCATCATCAAGATTTAAACATCATATCAAGGATATTGTTGTATCATATTTGTTATTGTGCTAACAATTGTGATGTAGGAGTTATGATTCAAGCAAGTGTTTTATGCAAGATCTACATCCATTATAGCCATTTCAAGCATATTTGCAACACCTTATTACAAGGGTTTGGTGAGTTACAACATAGCACTTTATTCGTTCATCATTTCCCTTCATTAGTTTATTTCATTCCAATGTTTATTTACCAACAAGGGGTTTGACCAAGGAAAATCCCCATTTACTAACAATCAATAAGTTTTTCCTCTCTTGTGTATTTGTGATATCAAATTTAGGTTGAAGACTTGGAAATATTTTGAAGTGCAAAGTTGCAAAGTTGTCATCTTCATGGAAACTCACCTACAGGCCATATCTAGAAGTTTTAGGAAATGAGATCCAAGAAGAAGGAAGTGCAAACATTGAGCCTCAAGATCATCGAAGATTCCAAAAATTTAGAATGGGACTAAGTTACCACCTAGGGATTCTTAGTCTTCCCAAGGGTATTTCTCAAAAATAATTTCAAACCCGGTTTCGGTATCTAAAGATTTTGCATCTGCCCCAAAAACTAGTAGTAGGACTAATAAGATAGTAAGGGCATCTTAGCCATCCATAGCACATTTTGATAGCGTCTTTGCATTTCTAGAATCCTTGTCACATTTCTAGACTTCCTAGGTACATACATCATAACTTCATGTTGCTTAATTTAATCATTTGCATCCTTCATTTAGCCTGCATTACGAGGTTTTGTGAGTTGAATTTTTACTTGTCTTTTCCAAGATTTTGCTTGGTGGTGAACCCATCAGAGCTTAAAGAACCCCCTCCTTGGTCTTCCTTCTTGAGAACTGACTCACCTTTGAGGTTGATAGTCAATCAAATTTGGATTCCTAGGACATTGTTGAGTGACTGAAATAGAATAGAGTGGCCATCCCCCCATCTCTATTTTATTTGGTTCAAAATGTTACCCAACTAGGCCTTGTAGTTGGGACCCGTTTCTATCTATTTGTACTTTTATGATCTCCCCAAATTTCACTTAAGGGGGGTTTTAGAGTGAAGAATTTATCTATTCACCATACTTAAGTGTACATAGGTTGATGAGGTTAGACAACATCTTGTCTAACTGACTATGCAACCTTAGGCCTCTAGAGGTTACCAAGTTGTTTGTTAAACCTCATGTACATACCTCTTAAGGTTGGGAGACTTTCCATATCACCGCAAAGGTCACTCAACACTTGTCATCAAGGTTGATGAATTGGTTAAATAGGTTGTTCATTTCCACATTCCTAGTGATCCATAGTTTGACACCTATAGGAAACTTTTCTACTCATTTATGCCATATTATGGGGCACTTGTCATTCCACATGATAGGTGGATTGTTTCCTCCTTTCCTATATATGCATGGATTCCTCATTTCTACATTTCAGTCGACTAAATACAATATTTTACATTGTTCACTTGTGTCTATTATCTTATCTCCATGATCTCCTAATTCTTATATTCAATACCCACATACTTGGTTTAATAATTATTTGTGTTATCATGCAGTAAAGGTTTAAATTATATGTAGAGAAAATGAACATGACATTTAGGAGGGAACTGATAGATAAAGTTTTTTCCTTTATTAGTTTGGTATAATAGAAAATACATTTAGGAAGTGTTTGGCTTGGATTTCCTTGCTCGGCTAACTTATTCACTAGAGTAATTAGCGGTTTATAGTTCTAAATATTTTTTTCTAATATACATTATTTCCTTGAGGATAAAATCTTGGCTAAAGCACAAGTTCAATTTTATGTTTGGCCTATTTTTTAGGAGATTTGAAAAACTGTTGGAATTTACAAATCTATTCTCTATGATGGAACTTGATATTAAATGAAAATTAATCACAAAATTTAGTCTCATTTTCCACTTTTCTTGAATTAGAGACTAGATTCTAGTGTTTGTTCCAGGCATGGTTAAATAGTTGAGAAAGAGCTTGCTAAATGATAAATTTGAAGTTATAATAGAAGACTTGATGGAACATCAAGCTCTATTCTTGCTACTGTCTCTTTACCTCAAATATGAGAGAGTGGAATGGGAAAAGAGGGACATAAGGAATCTTATTACAACCAAGGCTTTATGAATCATATAAGCTAGGGAAGATGCTTGTGTAAGCAACTCAAAGGATGTTCTAAGATGTAGGATGCTAGGGATCTATATTTTATTAACCTAAAATCTAACTTTACTTATTTATAGCTAATACTCTTGTATATCTTTGTAGCTCAAAATAATATAGTCTTCCTTTTTTGTATATCAAAAAGTGGACCATAACTAATTTCTAAATTATTGTATATCTTTTATGCTTTAAGATAAAGACAGTGAACCGCAAATATATACTTTATGTATAAAAATACCATTGAAATATTTATTTTCATAAATATAACAAAAAATCAAATTATACTATATAAACAAAGTGTTACAAGAGTTAAAATCATTTTCACAGAATTAAACATTCTATCTTTAAAAATTTGGTAAACATTTTTTTTTTTTTTTCTCCTTAGACCAACATATATATGTTCCTACTCCATAAATAAATCATGACACATGGAGATTAATATTATAATAATTAATAGGAAAAATAAAAGCTCATAGAATATATGTCTTCACACCTACATTGACAACTTGTCAAATGAAGATTAAGATTATTATAACAAGGACTACACTGAGAAGAACTGGAATAGTGGAGAAATTATCCTCTTTGGGAGAAAGGTGAAAATGGATGAGAAAATCAAAGGAGAGGTGATTGGAATGTCCACTTAGGGCATGAAATTTTATCCTGACAAAAGGTTTTTAGATGAAACGGTATTCAATTTCCCAAAGAAAGAAAAGGAGAAACTAAAACTGGTCAAAGTTTCCAACAACTATTTCAAAATTGACTCCATTAAGGCACTTTGGAGAAAGGTGTTCTGTTTCATTATGGAATATATTACCTTGGATGAGAGATTCACCAGAGTTTATGGTTATCATTTTTATCTCCTTAACCACTTCCGCCATAAGGTACAAATTTCTTTGCCTCATTACCTATTTTGTTCGTTGAGCAATAGCCTTGAGGACCACAAGAAAAATCCCAAGAGAAACCCTATTCTTCATCCTGAACTTATTAGGTTCATCTATGAACATTTTCAAAGCCTGTCAGCTTTATCCAAGCTGGTTGCCTCCACGACCTCTGAGGAATATGATACAGACATTCGTGGTTTGGAGAATCATTCTAAGCCTAACCCAGAGAGAATTGTTGAAGCCCATCTGTCCCTTGTCCTTTCCGGAAAGAAAAACAAAGTTTGTAAACCCTAGCACATGAATGTTAACCCTGAGAATTATCCCGACTTCCCGACCCCTTTAAAGAAACCCACTCTCAAGGGTTCCCCTGCCAATAAGTTGGTTTCCTACTCTGCGGACTCTCTAGAGGACAAAACTGAGAACCCTGAAGCTAGCAGAGATTTTGATTCTACCCTTCTTGCCTCTTTCAGAGATGATGGAACTAGATTTACCAACTCCCCTAACCCATATGATTTCAACCTCGTTTTAGATCGGGATTAATTTGGAGATATCCTTGCCTCTGCTAGAAGTGGCGTTGGTGATATTTTAAGGGTTATGAAAGGGTACTATCAAGAAATCAATTATCTTAATCTCAGAAATAAGGTTCTAAATAGCAAGTTAGAGGAACCCGAACTTAATTTGTCAGCTCTGAACAATGAAGAAGGAAAACAAAAAAAGTACAATACAGGGATGGGAGATGATGACATTGAGGACAAGTATAAGACTTTGGAAGCTGAAATTGTTATAATAAAAAACAATATGAAATTTTTTGTGGAACAAAACCATAGAATGGCAAGGCACAATGCCATTATCATTAATGCAATGTTTGAAAAGTTGGAAAAGTCGTAACAAGGCTCGCTGGTTGTTGACCTGGAAGAGGACAAGGGAATATCGAAGAGGACCCATGCCAACCTTAAGAGGAAAGTGCCTCCTACTCCCTAGATGTTCTAGATCTTAAAGAGTGGGGTTCAGGAGATGAACATCATGGAAGCTGAGACAACGGAAATTTTAAAGTCCCAAGTTTAGTTGTTGTTGGTGTTTTTTTTGGTCTTTTTGGGGTCTTTATTGTGGCCCTTGCTGGCCTTTTTTTGGGTGGTTGTTGATTTTTTATTATGATTTCCTCTCTACAACCTCTCTATTTTTGGGTTCTTTGACATTTTATTTCTTTTGTTTGTAAACTTTGTGGTTTTAGGTCCCTGTAAAATGAATATTTTCCTCTTTTAGAAACAAGGACTACGCTACAACTGGAGTCCCTACCAAATGGGAAAAGTAGGGTTGAAGAATCCTAATGAAAATATGATTGTGCTAATGAGTGTGTCAATATTTTAGAAGGAACGGGATATAAAGTACAGTTATATTAGGGAAAAAGTAAGACACAAGATATGTATTAGAGCTATTCACAAAATAAAACTACTGAATTGTTAAAAAAAATTGTTAACATGCCAAAAATTAAGTAATCATGAAAAGAAAACTTCAATAGAGAGTGAATACAAAGTCAATTTAAAATCTACAACTTACAAGCTATTTGTTCCATCCACCCCTACTTGTGTGCCAAGATACTTTGAATATTGATAGAATTCCACATCATTCTTCCAGAAAATAAAATCAATGCTAATAAAAGTAGAAAAGTACTTGCAAAGAAAATCCAAACTACATGCATTTCTAAACACCTCCCCCAAAATATTAAAAAAAATCATGGAACATACTCATAATCTCAGCCACTGAAAATTTTGATGCAAAGAAATTGCAATTGAAATTTCTATCTAATTGTTGGATTTATACAACTTAAAAGGTAAATGAAATGGACTACCTTCAAAGCTCTCCCAGAAAGTAGTAGGAATCCCATATTGCAAAGTACGAAATGTGCAAACTCTAAAGCCCAGGTTATATAGTTCATTTTCTTCCCTATCCCACCAACTAAATAGCCAACTAAATCAACATTTTTTTATAACATACAAATTTAGAAAAAGTAAATTGCCATAGAGTGAGAAAGAATCTAAAAAAACCATGCCAATAGTTCCCACATCAGTCCCACTTTGTGCCATGAATCTAAAAACCATCACAACAATAAAATAAAAACCTCAAGTTTTACCTCTACAAAACATAAAATATAAACTATAGCTGTGATAATAGCTATCTTCTCATGTAACTCTCGATAAAAGGAAAGGAAACTTATTGAAGTAGAATACCATTGTTAATATTGTTTGCAGACTTGTGGGTACAATAGTCATATGTACATAGTGAGAAAAATAATGAATACACAGAGATAATTGCAATTGAAATTAAAAGACGACAAATATTTTTGAAATGAACATATAACCTTATGAATGAATTCAAGATTGATGATACACATAATAATCCATTTCAAGTTGTCTAGAAAGTTTCAATAGTGCCACTCTAGGGATCCCAAAATGGCATGTTCAGGAAAGGCATAATGTAGAAGATGTGTGCACCAAAAAATAAGGTACCTAGATCTTTGTTTCTCTAGATACCCTAAAGGGGAAAGTGGAAATTACCAAGTAGTTCACAACGACTAAAATTGGATTAAAATAAATCAAAGCCAAAGTAAAATTAGAGCTCTACCACTATCACTCTAGAAAGGTCAAACTACAAACACAATAATAGAAAAGCCTACCTTTTTCTTTGTCCATGCCTACTTTTTCAAATAATAGTCATATTTATTGTTCAATAGTTTTGATTTCCTCGAAATGAAAATACATGCAGATCTCATCATCATGGGAATTACTCATCTTTTGCATCAACTTAGAGCTGCTTTTTGAATTCTAGCTATTTGGCATGCAATTTTGGGATTCCTGGGGTGGCAATGGTAGAGCATACTTTTGTTCTTGTTGGCCATGCATGAATTTTCCAATTACAGTCATGTTTGTTTTGTTAGCAAATTTGAGTTCTTTAAAATGAAAATAGATGCAAGTTTCATATTCATGGTTGGGACTCATCTTTTGCATCAACTAGGGGCTTCATTAGGAATTATGGCTTCTTGGCATGACATAGTTATGGTGGTTCTGTATTGGGAATTCCTCAACTTATTTTGAGTGTTTTTTAGAGTTTCAAGTTGACCTATGTAATTGTATTTACTTAGAACTAAAAGGAATAATTTTGTTTGATTTTGATGTTAGGGAGATAGAACAACAAAATCCAAACACTCTCATTCAAGGACAAACCCTAGAGATCTCAACCTCAAGTATGCAAAGGAGAAATAGATTTGACAATAGGGATGTCCTAGCATTTTGTTTGTAAACTAATGAGGGGTTCACAAAAAAGATAGGGCTTGGGAGGACTAATGAAATGAATGACCTAATATGATGCAATCCTTCACTAAATCACCTAAAAATGCATGAAAATCAAAACAAAAAGAAGCAAGATAAAAGGTGTTCACCTAGAAATTTTAAGATGACTAGATGGAGGCTTGAAATGATGAAAACACTAATTTTAAAGCTTACAATGATTCATATGCTAGTCTAGGTGATTTAGTCCTAGATTTGGGTTTTTGTGTAGAAACTAAAAATGGCAAAAGGGTATCTGAAACTACAAAAATTTAGAAAATGGCCTAAATTGGGATGCGTATGCCAAAAATGGCATATAAGTCTAGTTAGGGTTTTCTAAAGCTTCAAAGTATGAATCTGGTCTTCAATGTCTACTCTGTACTTCCAATTGATTTTTGGATCTAAAACCCTAATTTGCAACTTGTAGAAGTCCTCCAATGATCTTCAATGCAAGGTGACAACTTTGGACACTTTAACATCTTTCTCCAAACTTTCTCTTCATTGTGTCTTCAACCTAAACCTGTAAATCACACACTAGAGTTAGGGAAAAATGTTTTTTTGTTAGTGAATAGGGGTTTTCCTTGGTCAGGCCTCATTTTGGTAATCAAACTTTGAAATGAAATGAAATAGGAATGGAGAATGATGAATGAACAAAATATGATGTTGCAACTCACCAAACCCCACTAATAAGAGGTTGAAAACATTTAGGAGATGGCTCAAATGGATGTAGATCTTCACTCTTGCTTGATTGTGATAGATTTTGAGTTGAATGCTAGCTTGAATAATAAAACCCTACATCACAATTATTAGCTCAAAAATAAGCACATGTGATGAATGATGACTTTGAGATGATGCTTGATGCTTGAATAATGATCTAAAACACTTGATAATCTACCCTTGAATGCTCTTGTAAACACTTGAATTCTCTTATGAACTCAAACTTGCTATAAGGATGAATACTTTAATGCTTGGGGTTGAAAATGAGTGAAATAACCTTGTATTTATACTTAATTACGCCAAATTTCCAAAAATTACAACACTACAAGATGACTTAGGTTCTAGGAGCATAAAATCTCACCAAGAATTTGAATTAATTTTAATTTTGGGCTACACAAAAATCATACGCACAAGTTGGCGTATTAGTCGCATTAGGCATAATTTATGGGACTGGTTTCAAAAATGCTTAGAAAGGTGTAAAATTAGTATCAGAACCTAAAACCTTGGGTGGGACTCATATTCCCAAGGTGGCATATGAGTCCCAAACCACAAAATCTAGGCCACACAAGCTAAAAACACTTGAATGATGATTGGATGTTGGTTTATGCCAAGATCATCCCTAAAAAGATGCATTAAATAATGCCTGTGGGTGAAAAATAAGGCCTATCAAGGCATAAAGAATCCCAATTATTAATTAGAACCCTAGGTACAAAAGTGTGAAAGTGTGTTACAACACTTTACAACACTCTAAATAAGGTATAATTAAGTTTAGTTAGTTTACAAGGGCCCAAGACCAAATATGAGTGTGTTAAGAACATTGCAACACTAAGTCAAGGCATCATTAAGCTCAATTTTATAAGGAGGGCCCAAAAAAGTGTGAATGTCACTGATGACATTTATCGACACTAAATTTAGCCCCCACTTTAGTGAGAGGATGAACTTGCTTCAAACTCACACTAAAGTAGATCAATTCACATCAAGAGGGTTCCAAGTGCACCAATGGTGATAAGATAGGATGAAAATGAGCAAGATGGGTGCTCACACCCCTAGGATCAAGATCCCATGGTGAATCAACATAGGCACAAAAGAACACACATGAAAATAATGTAAAGAAAATCATTAAGGAACAAGCATACACTGCCAAAGACAAAGAGAAAAGAAAAATAAAATAAAAGGGGTGGATCAAGCTTCGACTATTTTTCCATCACGATGTGGATAAGATCTAGGTTGTTTGTCCAAAAAAATAGGCTCACTCTGAGGCAATGGAACTTTAGGTTGTCTACTAGGTGAGAATACGAAAGAGGTGAGACACATACATGCACAGCCCATATACGCTCACACTCACGCATAAGTGGCTATGGGAAAGTCATGCCTCAGTTGGGCTTCCTGTCAAACCATACCAAAGCTATATACATGTTGATAACTTTAATAAGGTGCCATGCAAAAATGATCTTTGAGCTTCATGAGGTAAGAAAAACATCATATTCTTGGAGCTCATGAATAAACAAGAAACTTAAATGAGCTTCGTATTCTTGGAACTCATGAACAAACAAGATGGCTCCATAGTCATGCAAAGTGTATTATGCAAGATGGCCATCTAATCAAAATTTTGTAAATGCAAAATAGGGATCGTTCAAAGGAGTCTTGTTTAATTCATGTAAGGTCTTTAACTTAGGGAACATTGTGCCTAATGTCTCCAAGGGAGGACAAATCAAAGAATAGAAGATTCACAACTTAGAGGATGTAGTGTGTCACATCAAGCCACTAAGAGGAATATAATATGCTAAGATAGATCACGCTCTTGAGGGACATCACACCCAATTTCACCATAAAGTGAAAGATGCAACGCATGAAGTAAGAAGACTACGCCATGAAACATGAAAAATGAAAAAACAATAATGCCAATGTATTCCCCCACTTTAAAGAAATTTCTTAACACCATACTATGTGCAATTAATTTAAATGAGCAAATGATAAATTCAAACAATAAAGATGACATGAGAGCTAACTTGGAAAACCATATGCTAATTCATATGTTTCCAAATAAAGATATGTCATGCAAAATAAAAGAGAAAAGGGGGTTGCCCACAAAATAAAAACACCAAACACATAAGGGATCTATGGATTGGGGTTAGTATGTTCTTTCTATAATTTTTTTAAGAGAGCTCAAAATTGTCATCATTCCTTAAATGCACATAGAACTAGAAGAATGACATGAAGAGAGCGAAAATAAAGAAAAACCTTTCGGGTCAACATTGAAGAGACATGAATGTCTCGCCACCTTGCATCATCCCCAAAAGCAAAACAGAAGACAAAGAAAATTAAAGGAAAATATTTTGGGTCAACATGAAAGAGACATTAATGTCTTGATGCCTTGCATCATCAATAAAAGGGAAACACAAGACAAATGGAAAAGATAAAAGGAAAAGAAAAAAGATGTATGTGTGCCATAGAAAAATGGCCCCTTGTCATTTTCATGGCCTTTTAGGTCTTGTTTCATGGTGTTGGAACTATTTTTTTCTAATTTTATGTTGTGACATGGCTTGAACATGCTTATTTAGGTACTAAAACTCAAAGAACAATGTCTTGTGAAGGTGTTGTAAAGTGTTGTAAGACATTTCTACATTCTTCTACAATTTACTTAATACAACTTACCTAAAAGCCACCTTTTTTCTCATCAACAAGTCCTATATTGAAGTGTTGTAAAGTCTTGTAACAAGCCTTCATGCTTTCTAGGCACATCAGATTCACTATTTACAACTTTCTCATGCTTTATTTTGTCTTTTTATGCCCTCATATGACTTAATTAAGTGTATTTTTGAATGTTATCCCAACAAATAACATTAAATACAACATTATTTTTGACACTTGTTCTTAGGTCCTAGGTGGAACCCATTCACCATGGGTGGCGAATGAGTCCCCCTTGGCCCCAAATTAAAAATATTTCAAATTTCCTTTCGGGATTTTATTCAAAAACACTTCATGTTGACCTGTGATGAGGTATGAACAGATAGTAAGGCACAAGAATTGTATAAATAAGTGATTTATCACCTCATTTTACATCTCGTACAATCCAATTCATCAAATTCGCTTATCCACCTATACATTCAAGCATTCAAGCATCTTTAATCAACAATTAAAGCACTTTTCAAGCACTTTGAAGCTACCATTGACATTACTTCACAATTACAAGATCAATGTTTTGGTGAGTGGATATCATTTTCATGTTACTACTTTATCTTTCTCTTGCATTTCATTATCTTTTCAAGGGTTTAATTACCAAAAGTGGGGTTTGACCAAGGCAAACCCCTATTCACTAACCCTAATAATTTTTCCCCTTTTGCTTGTGTATTTGTAGCCTTTTTTTTGCAGATTTGATAGGTTATAAGGTGTTGAAGATTGATTTTTAGGTCAACTAGGTACTTCAAGTCAACATAAGTCAAATTCAAGCTTGGAGAAACTTATTTGTCCATTTTTTTTAGACTTTACTTCAACAACCTAACAAGTAGACATTCCTAGATCTAGTGTTGCAGAGTTGTCTCCTGGTTTTTCAAAAATTTGGGAGAGGACTAATTCACCACGTGTGGTGAATGAGTCCCACCTTAGGACTACAAACTTGAACTTTTTCAGATTTCATATCCTAATAGACAGAAATCAACTCTCGACAGTTTTTCATCAATAGGAGGACTGATTCGCCACCCTGGGTGAATGAGTGCCACTGTGAAAAATCAGTAAAATTCATCAGCATTATAGACACTCCAGACAACTCATTTCTCATCCAAGTGCACTCAGATTTACCCCTGTACCTTATGTTTTGCATAATTTCTTCATTTTCATAGTCGTTTGCATATCACAAGGTGTTTTCAGACATAGCTTAAATTGCACTTTTGCATTCATTTTAGTTCATTTTAATCAGTCAATTGCATTTAGTCAAGCTCATTTACATCATATAACATAGCACACATCCTAATTTGAGTGTTACATACGCATTTTGGGACCAAATTCTCTCTCCTTTTAGGTGAAAAACCATAGAAGTGCAAGAGCCTAGCATTTTAGGTTCCCAAAATCTATGTCATAGTATGACATAGATAAGAATGAAGGTAAAAATAGAGGATTGTCACAAAGAGAGAGAGAACATCAAACAAAACAACATGGGGGATCACATCACACACATGCAATTACACCAAAGAAAAATGAAAAAGAAATAATGTAAAAGACTAGTAAGGCACATGCAAATCAACCTAGCTAAAGGGACAATGAAAAATGTACTACTAGGAAAAGGCTATCTTGTTCTTTCCCCCACCTAGTGTGGGAAAAGAATGAGCTAAGGTAGGTGATGGGAAGGGGCTCCTTGCATTTATAGAACATTTAATAGTGAGAATATTATTATTCTACAACTATTACATGGTAAGGAGCGGAAGGGTCCCACTTTAGGGGACTATTTCTATAATATCAAGATTTTTAAATATTTTTTGTAAAGCACAACACTCATAAGTACTATGTCCAATAATTCTATGATATCAATAATGATGTGTGTTTGTGTTCTTAGGATTTGGTTTTCGGTCTTCTTTGATGGGAGGTAATGTAATCAATCCTCTATATAAGAGTATCTACAAATTCCTTTCATTATTAGTTGGTGGGTAAGGAAATTGTAGTTTCTTTAATTTTTAAGGTCTTTTGTGGTTGCTAAATTCACCAATTTCTCAAATTGAATGTTGAGGAGGAGGACGTAAGATTATCCTTTCATCCTTATCATCATTACAAGACACTGGTTGTTCTTTAGGAAGGAGAACATTCATATCAAGAGGAGGATCTTGATATCCTAACACTTTTGTATTTTCAATTGGTATTTTCTCTAAGAGTTGATGAATTTCTTGTTCACTTGTTGTATCACATCCTTGTTTACTCTGTTGATAGATGGTCAATGCTCCCCTTGGGATTTGTGACATGGACTAACCACCTCTTATGGATCGATTAACTCTGGCAGTTGTATTGGGCATTAACAAGTTAATCTTTTGGTGCAACAAAAACTATGGGGCCAACAATAGGTATCAGTGCCAAAGGTTCTAGGTTTGAATCCCCTCAGGTAACACTAAGGGGGAGTTTGTTGATAGATGGTCAGCACTCCCCTTAGGATTTGTGACATGGACTGACCGCCTCCCGTAGATCCATTAACTCTAGCAGTTGTATCAGGCATTAATAGGTTGAATTTTTGGTGCAGCGGAAAAGATTGTAAATCCTTTCCCATATGTCTCTTCAAGGTTGATGGGAGTGTTAGTTACTTTGTAAACATATAATGGTTGATTATTTGTTTGCTTATAGGAACCAGGTTCACCTATTATAAGGAACATAGGTTCAATTCTTGTCTTAGTTATAGAATGTAAGTAACCAAATATATGTTTTGGTGGTATTATACAGGGTATTGGTTGTTTCATTGATGAATAAAAGGATACATTAGCTTCAAGGTTATTAAGGAAATCATTTAGGAATTTATTCATGTTGTCATCATCTTCTCTAATGATGTCAACATCATGAGGAGGACATGCATTAGGAGTTGAGTGAGCATGAGTAAGTTCAATTTTATTCGGGTCATTTCCAAAAGCACAACTTGAGACATCCAAAGTTTACCAAAGAACATATCCATGATGAAATGTAATGCAAATTTCATATTCCAACAAGGTAACTATGTAGCAAATTTGAAATTAACCAATGCACAAGATGAACTAAATTAAACTAGGTACAATGAATTAAATGTAACAGAAAGCCTATAGAGTAAAACATAAAGTTATCAACAATAAAGAGGATCACATAAATAGAGTTTTAAATTCTAGAAAATGCAGTTCAAAATCTGCACTGGGACTAAATCACCCAGAGGAGCGTACAAGTCCTAGTAAGAGTTTTTTTCACATTTTTTCAAAAAAATTAAGTGATTTTTATGATTTTTATGTTTAATGATCTATAACCTAAGTGGAAATGCAGATTCTATATGATTTTCAATGATTTGAGATGTGAAATGCAAGCTATATGCACTTTCACTAATGCAAAAATAGAAACCCTAGAATTCCAATTAACTAATGCAAACCCTAATGCAATGTTAATGCAAGCAAAATCTAGGATGATGATGCACTCCAAATTAGAATTATGATGTTCTAAATGCAGGTTCACCTAAATGAAAGGAAGAATTTTGTTTAATTTCTATGCTAGGGAGATAGAACAACAAAATCCAAACACTCTCATTCAAGGATAAACCGTATAGATCTCAACCTCAAGTGTGTAAAGGAGAAAGAGATCTGACAATAGGGTTGTCCTAGGGTTTTTTTTGTAAACTAATGAGGGGTTCACCACCAAGATAGGGCTTGGAAAGACTAATGAAATGAAAGAACTAATATTTAAACCTAATATGATGCAATCCTTCACTAAATGACCTAAAGATGCATGAAAATTAGAACAAAAAGCTGCAAGATAAAAGGTGTGCACCTAGAAATCTGAAGATTACTAGATGGAGGCCTGAAATGCTGAAAAAATTAATTTTAAATCTTGTTGGGACTCATACACTAGTATGGGTGATTTAGTCCCAGATCTAGGTTCCTATGCAGAAACTAATATTTGGCAAAAGGGTATCTAAAACTGTAAAAACCTAGAAAATGACCTAAACTGAGACTCATATGACAGAACTAGCGTATCAGTCAACTTAGTGATTTTTGAAGCTTCAAAGTCTGAATGCGGTCTTCAATGTCTGTTTTGTATTTCCCAATTCATTTCCGGATCTAAAACCCTAATTTGTAACCCATAGAAGTCCTCCAATGATCTTCAATGCAAGCTGACAACTTTGACAACTTTGGACACTTTGACAACTTTCTCCAATCTTTCTCGTCAATGTTTTTGATAAAGGAAAAAATAGGTTTTACAGGGACCCAAAACCACCAATTTTACAACAAAAGAAAGAAAAGGACAAAAAATTCCAATAGATGAAACAAGCTGCAAATAAAGAAAAAACCAGATGAAAAAACAGCTAGCCAAAGAAGGCCAAGAAGATCAAACCAAGAACCAGCCAAAACATAGGCTGAAAAACCAGCAGCCGCTAACCCAGAATCTTCAAAACGGACTCAGTCTCGACCTCCAGGTCCTACATGTCCTGGACACCCTTCTTAAAATTTTGAATCATTTTCAGTGTGGGGGGTACCTTCCTTTTTAGATTGGCCCTGGTTCTCTTCGAACTCATGATATCCTCTTCCTGGTTTTTATCTTTCTCATCTTCCAAGTTGACAACCAGAGACCCCTGTTGAGATTTATCTAAAATTTTCAGTCATAGCATTGATAATGATGGCATTATGTCTTGCCATCCTATTATTTTCTTCAGTAACAATTGTCAATGTTTCTTCAATGTAAACCTGCAGATCATACACTAAAGAGATGGAAAAATGTTTTGGTAATCAAACATAGGAGTTTTCCTTGGTCAAACCCTGTTTTGGTAATCAAACCCTTAAATGAAATGCAACATGAATGGAGATTGATGAATGAACATAATATGATCTTGCAACTCACAAAACCCTAGAAATAAGAGGCTACAAACATGTATGAGATGACTCAAATGGATGTAGATCTTGACTCTTGCTTGATTGAGATAGATCTTGAGTTGAATGCTAGATTGAATCATAAAACCCTAGATCACAACTATTAGCTCAAAAAAAAACATGATTCATGATGAATTTGACATGATGCTTGATGCTTGAATAATTTTCTAAAACACTTGATAATTTTCCCTTGAATGCTCTTGTGAACTCAAACTTGTTATAAGGTTGAATACTTGAATGCTTTGGGTTGAAAATGAGTGAAAGAACCTTTTATTTATACTTAATAATGCCAAATTTTCTAAAATTACAATGCTACAAGTTGACATCAGATCTAGGAGGATAAAATCTCACCAAGAATTTCAATTAATTTTAATTTTGGGTCACACGAGACTCATACATCCAAGGTGTCGTATGATTCCCATTAGGTATAAATTATGCGACCATTTTCAAAAATGCTTAGAAAGGTGTAAAATCAAGATTGAGATCCAAAATGGTATGTGGGACTTATATGCCCAAGGTGGTGTATGAGTCGCAGACCACCAAATCTTGGCCACACAAGCTAAAAACAACTAAATTATGATTGGATATTGGTTTATGTCAGGATTGACCTCAAAAATATGCATTAAATGAGGCTTGTGGGTGAAAAATAAGGTGATGAGGGTGCAGGATACCACTTGATGAGGGCGCAGCCCAAGACTTAGAAACTAACCCACAAACAAGAGAATAATTTTATTATTCAGAAAATGGAGCTTCTTACATGCAGAGGATCTCAAAGTTAAAAATTGGGAATTGGGAATTTCATTATGACGAAAAGGGTATCCAAAAATGTAAAAACATCTAAAAACTGAGAAACTTGAAATTTAACTATTTTTTGGTGATGCAAGATTTCCCTTACACCACTGGATGCTCCTGCATCAGACACCCAGGGTAATTTGAGAAGTGACCCCGTCACGTCTTAGATGGTTGAGGAAAACCCAACTGGTCAACCGCTGCCTTACATAGCCAGGATGAATCTTCCAGAGGCCTTCCTCTCCATTTCACCAGATATTCTTCATATTGCCTATTTTTGGTACTCCTTCCCACACGACTATCCAAGATTGCTTCAATATCCTCCCTTTCTGAAGTAGGTGTTGGAATGCCATACTGCCGTATTGTTGGTGCTTCCTCCATTCCACCTTCATGATACTTTGTCAAATCTGAAATGTTGAACACAAGGGAAATGTTGATTCCATTAGGCAACTCTACCTCATATGCATTCCCTGAATCATGCTTCTTCAAAATCTTACAGGGACCGAATTTCTTCATCTTCAATTTTTTATATGTTCCTACTAGAAACCTTTCTTTCCTCAAGTGGACCATCACTTCATCACCAATCTGAAACTCCTTATACCTCCTCTTCTGATCTGCCTTAGCCTTATACTGCATATTCATCTTGTTAATATGTTCTCTTACCTTCTCATGTATATCCTTGATGTGTTCTCTAAAAATTTGGCTTCAACACTTATTTTCTTCTCGTGGTCCATCTTCCTCAATTTTGGAGCTATTTGGGGCTACCTCCATACACAATCTGAATGGTGATCTACCAGTGCTTCTGTTGACAGAATTGTTGTAAGAAAATTTTGCCTAGGGTAAGATCAAGTCCCATCCCTTGGGTTTATCTCCTACCAAACATCTCAGTAGGTTACCAGACTCCTGTTAACAACCTATGTCTACCCATCTGTTTGTGGATGGTGTGCAGAACTGAACTTCAACTCTGTCTTCAGCTTCTTCCACAAGGTCCTCCAAAAGTACCCCACAAATTTGGTGTCACGATCTGAAACAATACTCTTTGGTAGACCATGTAGCCTCACCACCTCTTTGAAGAACAAGTCAGCAATGTGGACTACATATTGGGTCTTCTAACATGGAATGAAATGTGCCATCTTCAAAAACCTATCAACCACCACAAACACTTAATCATTCCCTCGTTACGTCCTTGGCAAACCAAGAACAAAGTCCATACTTATATCCTCCCATGGCCTCTCTAGTACAGGTAAGGGCTGATATAAGCCTGTATTTTGGCTCACTCCTTTAGCCATCCGACATACCCTAGCTTTGTATGATTCTTCACATCCAGTGACAACTGAGGCCAATAATAATGCTCACTGATAATGGCAATGGTTTTATCCCAACCAAAATGTCCTGCCATTCCTCCACTATGCTTCTCCTTTATCAGGTTCTCTCTCATGGAACTCCTCGGGATACACAATTGACTTCCCTTAAATAACATGCCATCCTAGATTATGAAATCCAGCCACCTTTTCCTATCCACTATAACAGGTTCCTTGCAAGTTTTCCAAGCCTCTGCAAAATCAAGATCTTCTACATATAGTGTCTTGAGTTCATTGAACCCAACCACTTCAATCTGCATCTTTGTCATCAATGTATGCCTCCTACTTAAGGCATCTGCAACCCTATTTGACTTCCCACTCCTATGTTTCAAAACAAAGGTATAACTCTACAAAAACTCTACCCATTTCATATGCCTCTGATTTAATTTTCCCTGACTATTTATGTACTACAAGGCCTGATGATCAGTATATACAACAAATTCCTTCGACAACAAATAATGTCTCCTTTTCTTTAATGCTTGAACTATTGCATAAAATTCTTGATCATATACATAATACTTTCTCTTGGCATCATTTAAATTTTCACTGAAATAGGCAATGGGCTTACCTTCTTGGCTCAACACTCCAATGGCACAACCACTAGCATCACAATCCACCTAAAACACCTTGTTGAAATTTGGGAGGGCTAGAATAGGTTGCTCTGTCACCTTCTGCTTAACAGTTCAAAATTTTTGCTGCTCCAGTGCTCCACTTGAATTATTTTCTATCCCCTCTCATTGTTTCAGTCAGGGGTCCACAAATACTACTGAAGTTTCTAATGAACTTTCTATAAAAACTAGCCAAACCATGGAAAGATCTCACCTCGGTAGCAGTTCTTGGAGTAGGCCATTCTAGAATAGCCTTCACCTTCTCTGGGTCCATCTTGAGACCTTCTGCTGAGACAACAAACCACAAGTACACTAACTCCCTCTTCAAAAAATTGCACTTCTTTAGATTAATCAACAATTTCTCTTCTCTTAACTTCTCAAAGACTCTTTGAATATGCATCAGATGCTCATCCAATTTCTTACTAAAAATCAAAATATCATCTAAATACACAATAACAAAACTTCCCAGAAATTCTTTTAGTACCTCGTTCATGAGCTGCATGAATGTGCTCGGTGCATTGGTTAGCCCAAAATGCATGACTAACCACTCGTACAGGCCCTCTTTGGTCTTGAAGGCAGTCTTCCATTCATCTCCCTCTCAAATCTAGATCTAGTGATATCCACTCTTCAGATCAATCTTTGTGAAGTACTGGGCTCCACTCAAACAATCCATCAGGTCATCCATCCTTGGCAAGGGAAATTTGTACTTGATTGTTATCTTGTTTATGGCTCGAGAATCTGTACACATCCTCCACTCTCCATCTTTCTTTGGTGCTAGTACTACAGGTACAACACATGAACTCAAACTCTCCTGTATGAAACCCTTTCTCAACAAATCTTGAACTTGTCTGTTTAACTCATTTTCTACTGGAGTCATTCTATGAGCTGCTGTATTTGGAAAACTAGCTCCAGAAATCAAGTCAATCCGATGACTAATCTTCCTTATTGGTGGTAAACCCTTAGGTACATTATTAGAAACAATATCCTAAAACTCATCCAACATCCCAAAAACTTCTTCTCGAACCTTCTCACTATCCTCCTTACTCACTCTAGGAATCAATGCATAACACATATGCTCATGCTTCATACCTTCTAAAAATTTTCTTCCATCTACATAACAAATTCTAGCACTACTACATACCTTTTCTTCACTCCTTCAGGTTTCAACTTGTGACAAACCCCATCCTTTTCAAGGAATAAGTGTTTGCATGGCCATCATGTATAGCTCACTATCGAACTACCACGGCCTCCCCAACAACATGTGACATGCATCCATGGGGATGATATCACAAAGTACCTCATCATGGTAGCTCCCGATCTTGAACTTTACTAGGCACGCTCATTGACCAAAACTTTGTGGTATTTTTTGCAACTAGGCAATCCGATATGGATGCGGGTGCCTTTCCCTCTTCAGCTTCAACTTTGTGACCATCTCTCCTCGACACCAGATTATCAGTGTTCCCACCACAATAATGACATCACAACATTTTCCTTCACACTTGCACCTTTGTGCGAAATAGATTCTTTCTCTTGGTTCCTTTTCCTTAGTCACCTGGGCTCTCCTAATCACTAGGGCTTCTCCCCTTTCAGCATCATCTGAATGTTTAGATTGGGCCTCCTCATCTGCATGCAAACCCTTCCATGACCTTCTGGCCTTTTGTCTGCCCTTCCTTGGTGTTGTGGACATTCATAGGCTGATGCCCTTCTTCACCACACTGGAAACACGTTCCTTTGAAACCACCTCTTCCAGATCCTTGTCCATATCTCCTCGTCCTCTACCTCTTTGATCACGAGGGCGATAGAAGTTGTCATTCCTTTGGCTTCAGCTAGTACCCACATCTTCACTTTTCTTTTCATCATCATTTCGGCCTGAAGGTCTTCCATTGCCCCTTCCACTTTGACCTCCTTGTCCTTTTTGCTTGCCATCAAATCTTTTGTTCAGCTTCTCTTCCACCTTTGAGCAAACTGATACACATCCTCAATGGTGGTCATTCTGACTAGGCTTAACTCCTCTTGAATGCTCGGTCGTAACCCATTAAGATATCGGGCTACCTTCTCCTTATTAGCCTTTGTGTGACCCGTTCTAATGATTATCTTGTGAAAATATTCAGTATATTCTTTCACAGATCTGCTTCCTTGCTTCAACCATTGCAATTTCTTCAACAGATCTAACTCGTAGTCCACTGGTATGAACTGCTTCTTCAGTTTCTCTACCATGCGATCCCATCTGGTGATATTTCCTTTTCCTCTTCAATTTCTTTCCAATTGGACCTCTTTCCACCAAATATTGGCATGGCCCTTCAGCTTCATTTTCCAAACTTAACCCGATCCGGGTCCTCTATTTCATACTCAAAATATTCTTCTAGCTCGTTGATCCAGTCGATCAACTCTTCGGGTTTAGACTGAATAACTAGGGACTTCCTCTGGGTCTTTTCCCGATCTTGAAATGGCCCTTATTAGCCGCATTTGGTCTTGATCAATTGCTTCTTCCTCTCTTCTACATTTGAACCTTCTTCCTCTCCTTCATCCTCACTTTCCTCCCTCGGGTTTAACCCTCTTCTCAACTACTCTTGTAATGCATCAATCTGTCTCTGGAGGGCTGCCAGTGCATCTCTTCCACCAACATTTCTGCCACCTCTGGCACCACCACGCCTACTAGGCACCACTCTGGCACCCACAACCACGGTCCTGGTGCGAACTTCCTTATGATCGGCGATCTGTCCACATGCTCAAGAAAACCCGCTCTGATACCACTTGATGAGGGCACAGCCCGAGACATAGAAAATAACCCACAAACAAGAGAATAATTTTATTATTCAGAAAATGGAGCTTCTTACATGTAGAGGATCTCAAAGTTAAAAACCGTAAATTGGGAATTTCATTATGACAAAAAGGGTATCCAAAAATGTAAAAACATCTAAAAACTTAGAAACTTGAAATTTAACTATTTTTGGGTGATGCAAGATTGCCCTTACACCACTGGATGCTCCTGTATCATAAGGACAATCAAGGAATAAAGAAGCCCAATTATTAATGAAAACCTGTTAAAATTTTTGAAAGTGTGTTACAACACTTTACAACACTCTAAGTAAGGTATAATTAAGTTTATTTAGTTTACAATGGCCCAAGACCTAATGTGACTGTGTTAAGCACATTACAACACTAATTCAAGGCATCATTAAGCTCAATTTCATAAGGAGGGTTGAAACAAGTATGAAAATGTCACTGACAATAGTTTTTGACACTACAAGAACATTTCAAACCCATCCTTTGGTATGTATGTTAACTTTTTGTAGGATAAATCCAAGTGAACAATGTTTAGAGAGATTCACGATGGAGAGAGGAAATTCACCTTGAATTT
The DNA here is from genome assembly GCA_007258455.2 of Sequoia sempervirens. Lineage (NCBI taxonomy): Eukaryota > Viridiplantae > Streptophyta > Pinopsida > Cupressales > Cupressaceae > Sequoia > Sequoia sempervirens. The sequence goes on along the minus strand of VDFB02126960.1, from coordinate 26,622 downwards.
TGTTTTGGTATATGATAGATGAAGGCTCTTCAAAACTTCTATATGGTGAGGCTAAAATTTTATTTTGAAAAGTATTGTCAAAACCCTTTGCATTAAGTGAATTTAATACCAAGCATAAGAACAAAAATAAAATAATGGAAATAAGTAGCAATGTTCCTTACTATGGATCCAAACAAATGATAAGCATGCAACTAGCAAATAATATCGAAAGAGATCACCTGCTCAGTCCTACAACACATGCCTCCACAAAGGGGAGCCTATGGAAGTGAATGGTCACAACATTATGAAATACATTAGTTAAACACTCCTTTTTAATCCTACAAATCTTTTAGTGCATGTCATTTCCTTGTTTTTAGGCTTCCATGTGAGCCTGAGTCACAACTACATGCTTGAAAACATCAATATTTCATGCCATGTCTAAACACAACCAGCTCCTTGTGCCCTAAGTTAAAAAACAACAATGGACCTTAATAGTATTCTTTAATTGTTTCTTCACCTTTGCTCATTGGATGCCACTTTTCAAAGAATTTGGGATAAATGAAAATTTATTTTTCTAACAAAAAAAAAATTAGATAATGTGTTAAATATTTTCCTTGCTCATTGTCCATTGGTTGTGTAATACCAGAAAAAGTAAGCCTTTTCCTTACTTGGTTTGACAATTGACATTAAAATTGAGCTAATGATGTCTCTGAGTGGTGTTGTAATGTGTTGTATGCATTCACACTATTCTAGGACCTTTATTTGACTAAAACATGCCTTAATTGATCCTTTGCAAAGGTTTTGTAAAGTGTTGTAACACACTTTCACACTTTTCTAGGATGGATTTGCTTAATTAAGCCTAATGAGCTCCTTTTCAATAAAAAATGTACATAATGTGTACCTTGTTTAAGTGTTGTAAAGTGTTTTATGACACTCACACTTATCTAGGCGGTCTTAATTAATTTTGGTTAATTGGAGTTATTAACCCCCTTTTGATTTAAGTTTAAGCCTCAATTTTGACACCTCTCGAAGGTCTATCTTGACAATCATAATTTAATTAACAAATTATTTCATTGGGAAAATTTTGGTCCTGGTATGTTGAGCCAAGATCCATTCACCCTTGATGGCGAATGGGTCCTCCCTTAATAGGACCCTCCTTTCTCAGTTGATTTGGAATGGGTTTTGAACCCTCTTACAATCCACCGGGGTTAGGTCCTGGAAAACTGAGCTAGGACCCATTCACCCAAGGTGGTGAATGGGTCCTCCCTTAATGAGACCCCCTTTTTGAATTTCATTCTGATAGGAATTTAATAATGTTTCTTCCCAGATTCAGTGTTGGCCTTAATTCTTTGAATTTCGGGGTTAATCTCCTAATTTAATATAAATAAGGGGTTAATTCACATTTTTTTTCCTAACACAATCTAACAAGATCTAGAAAGTTTATGAAGCATTCAAGCATTCAATTGATCAAGCATTACAACATTTCAAGGAAAATTTCAAGTGTTTATTGTAGTGATTCAAGATCATATCATCATTTCAAGGGTTTGATGCATGCATGCATGCGTGATGAGCTAAGAAGTTAATGTTGCATAGAGGATCCATTTACAAACATCATCTCACATCCAAGAGCTACATTCTTCATGGCCACTACATGTTAGTATGTAAATCTGTTTCACAACACAACATCCAAGGTATCATCAATTACATTATTTCATGCTTCATTCCTTCATTTCATCACTTGGTTTGATTACCTACAAGGGGTTTGACTGAGGAAAATCCCCATTCACTAATAAACAACAAGTTTCTCTTCCCTTGAGTGTGTGATTACAGATTTATAGGTTGAGGATCAAGTTGAGTAAGATTTGGAGCAAGATTGTCAAAGTTGCAAAGTTGCTAAAGTTGTCATTCAAAGTGCAAGATCACGAAAAGAGCTCTACAAAATTGAATATAGACTTCCCAAACATGATAACATGGAATTTAAGAGTGCATACATCAAGGAACAAGACCCTAAAATCAGTTTTTTGAAATCATAAAAGGATCCATTCGCCATTGAAAGTGAATGAGTCCTCTATAGCGCAAAAACATCTTTCTAGCCAGGTACACAACTTTTTATGCTCTAAAAATATCCCTCATAGTTGGTATAATAGTTAGGTAGCATTTTTTATTGCTATTGGAATCTTATTTTACATAATTTGAGGTGTTCAGGGTCTTAGAAAAATCAATGGTCCATCACTTTGTTGATTCATTTTGGTGGACCCTATTTTTTTACCCATACAAGCCGAAAGAATATTTCCCCAAATTTTAATCAAAAAATCAAGAAATCCTTGACAAAAATGCAGCGGCCAATAAAAAAATTAGAAAAATGTCAAATAATAAATAAATCACCTCAAACCATAGCTTAAACACTTTTCTGCCTACAAACCTGACTCCCTCGAAAGGTATTAATAGAAAAAATAGAGAAGCAAAAACATTATTCTCCGAGCAGAGATTAATAAATGAAAAGAAAAATTATAAATTATTATAACATATACTATTAACACCCACTTTGACAAATTATAAATTTATTACATATAAATACAAAAATCTTTCTCATACCCCTATTGCAACTATTAAATACTTCCCCAAATTTGAAAACAAATGCATCTCCATGTAAAAATATATGGAGTTTACTTACTATAAATTTTGTACAAATTCAATTCAAAAATATATTTGAAATCTTAAATAATATTAAGATTGAAAAAGAATCACTAACTCTATTACATTAATATCCACTCTCCTATTTTTGTTGGAGCTCGAATGTCATTATTAAATCAGACGTTGATAGAAGAATTTGAAAATGATGTCAGAATAAAAAGAATAAGTTATTACTCTATCTAATCAAGATTACATTTAAATATATTATCTTACAAAATCATTCTTTCCATTTTCTGGTACAACTTACTAACCTACCTTAACATTGGTATAATAAACAAAGTTATATTAGATCGCAGTCATCACAAAACTAAGCAAACTTTCAACATATATGTTGGCTGGGACTCTCTTACATTTAATTTATGCTCCTTTTGATGACCTACTATATATTTGTTGGGGTGCTCTACTGATAATTTGCTGGAAGAACATGCTTTGAGATAAATAAAATTTCGATAATGAAATTTATTCAAATGTACCTATAAAATGCATGGAATGTATTTATAATAGGGGATCTATGTATTATTAGAGCATGTTGTTATTTCATTAGAAAAGGGGTAAGGGTGGTTTGTGTGTTTTACTTTTAGTATGATTGGTGATCTTGGAAATAATAATATAGCATGTTTTCTTGACTATGGTGAGCTTTGTCCCCATATTTCTTAATATTTTCTTTGAAATAATACCCCCACAATGATTGGATTGATGACCCTAGTAAGTGTTGACAAATAATAAGAAAGCATTCAAGTGATATAGATGCCAATAATAATGAAAATATTAATTATTTTTAGTCCTCCAAGTAAAAATATTTGTATGAATGGTCCTTAACTATTTTCACTTTTGAATGATTATAATATGAATTAATATTCAAATGAATTGTTGAATGCAGACAAGAAAACTGAGAGGGGGAATGAATCATTTGTACATTAAAAATTCCAAAACCCTCACAAAAATTCAGATCCACATTAACTTAATTAAACTTTAACATGTCAAACTAATTAAGCATGAAAGAAAATAACAAAAATCTAAAACACAACAACACCATGCACAACAGAACGCCAGATTTATGTGGAAAACCCAAGAAGGGAAAAACAACATCAAGGATTAGCTCACAATATAAAGTAATTGCAACATCAAAGACAATAGGCTCACTATTAGAGGGCTCACTACCCAAAAGAAAGAAGAGCTCACTATGAAAGGCTCATTGCTAGATTACATAAAAGAAGAAATCCACCACAACATCACCAACACATTTGTAGCCTCTCTAAAGATTGTAGACACCTTCTGGTCAATGCTTCTAGTGGTCTAACTCATTAAGTTCTCACTGCACTTTATAAATTCACACACTCATAACTCTGCAATTCACATCACACATGACACGACACAATTCTCCATCAACTCATCACTTATTTATACCTTCATCAACATTTAAAAAATTCTCTAAGGTCAATTGTGTACATCAATTGTGCAAATTCAAATTAGGTTGGCACTAAGCACTCTCATGGTGGAAAGGAATTAAAGAATACCACAATCCATCTTGACTTGGACCCAAATCATACATATAAACCATGCCACACTTCCACAATCACTGAAGAAAATTTACAATTAGTGTAAACACCCAAGGTTAAATGAACCACTGTAAACACCATTAACATTTAAGCACAAATTTCCTCAAATCCAAAGGCGACTCTCAAACCACACACCTCACTTGAACACAATCTAGAATATTCCATAAATGTGCCTTGAAGTCCTAAAACATAGAAAAATAGGGTTTACCACCAAGGTGAATGGATCAAGATGATAAACCACTACTTTTCACTATGAAACATTTAATTATGGAAGCCAAAAGATGCAAATAACAATATAAAATGATACCTAATAGTTATAGCAACTATGAGGGAAGTTTTTAGATCTCAAAGAGGTATGTACCTTGGCACAAGAAGACTAATTTTAGGGCACACAATGGCGAATGGGTCCCTATTAGGGTTCCTAAAACTGAGATTTGGATTATTTTCCTTGATGTCTGCACTCCCAAATTCCTATTTGTCACCTCCCAAACACCTGTACTTAATTATGTAGCTTCAATTCTTCATTCTTGCACTATGAAGGTGAATCTTGCAACTTGATGTAACTTTGACATTTTTTCTCCAAACTTACTCTCCACTTGATCTCCAACCTATAAATCTGCAAACACACTCAAGGGAAGAAAAACTTGTTGATTGTTAGTGAATAGGGGTTTCCCTCAGTCAAACCCCTTGTAGGTAATTAAACCAAATGACAAAATAATGGAATTGAAGCATAAAACAAGAGATGATGCAATGTAGATACCTTGGATGTTGTCTTGTAATGCAAATCTACAATATAACATATAGTGGCCATGAAGAATGTAGATCCTGATCCTTGAATAAAATGTGAGACAATGCTTGCAAGTAGATCTTCAATACTAGATCCACTTTCTTAGCTCACCAACATGTATGAATGCATTAAACCCTTGACATGATGCAATGAACTCTTGATAATCTACTTTAGAATTCCTTTAAAAATACTCTTAAAATGCTCTATAATTCTATCTTGAAATTGCTAGAATGCTTCATAAACTTGCTAGGTGAAACTATGTCAATTAACCCCTTATTTACACTAAATTAGGAGATTAACCCTGAAATTCAAACAATTCAAGCCGACACTAGATCTAGAAATAAACATTATTAAATTCCTGGCACAATGAAATTCAAAAAGGGGTTCCTCACTAAGGGATGACCCGTTTTCCACATATGGCGAATGGGTTCTCGTACTATTTCCCAGGACCATTGCTTCGGGGAATGAAAGAACACAAAAAACCCATTTAAAATCAACTGATAAAGGGGTGTCCTATAGAGGGAGGAACCATTTGCCACCTAGGTCGAATGGGTCTTGGCACCATTTTCTAGGACCTTGAAATTTCCCAGTTAAATGTTATGTAATTTGAATTGTGGGTGTGGGGATAGATCTTCACGAGGTTTCATAAATAAGGCTTAAATTTGAATTAAAAGGGTTAATTAACTCCAATTAACCACAATCAGTTAAGGAAACCCTAGATAGATGTGAAATTGTCTTACAACACTTTACAACACTTAAATAAGGTACATATTAGGTACATTTTATTAAGAAGGGTCCCATTAGGCCTCATTGATCAAATAAACCTTTGAAAGGTGTGAAAGTGTGTTACAACACTTTTGCAAAGGACAAATTAAGGTATATTTTTAAAAAATAAGGGCCCTAGAATTATGTGAATGTGTATAACACATTACAACACCATTCCAAGACACTATTAGGTTAACTCAATGACAATTATTCCCAAACCAAGTAAGGGTAAAAGGACACATTTTTTGTTACTACATTTTTCCCCCACTTTAGTGAGAGGATTACCCCATGTCAAAATCACACTAAAGTAGAAATTCAAGACAGTTAATTATGCAGCAATAAAAAAGATACATAATCATACCCTATCAAAGGGCAAGAAAGATAAAAAATAAAATAAAAAGATCAAGAACAACCGTTTCGACATAATGTGAAACAAAGTTGTTTTACCTTAACATATGTCACTCACTCTAGGGTAGTGGAACCTCAGTCTGTCCACTAGGTGAGTTATCCCAATGAAGTGGAAAATGAGAATCATATTAGCCTCTCATGCCATACTAAATTTATCCTCCTGATAACTTTGATAAGGTATCACAATATAATGCTTTTGTAAATGTTTTGGTAATGTAAAATTTTGTTAAAGGGGATTTTGATTTGTTCGTGTAAAGGTCTTCTTCTTAAGGAGAATTTTTCCTAATGTCTCCAAGAGAGGACAAGTCAAGGTGTTAGATCATCACTCATGGGATGCCTTGTTTGCATCATGCCATGATGGTAGATCATACACTCTTGGACGACATTAAACCCAATGAGACCACCAAGAAGAGGACACATTACAAGAAAAATAGAAAAAAAATGCCATGAATTTCTTTCAAAAGATGTCATCGATGTATCGCCGCACCTTGAAATTGTTGCTACACCATCATTGTGAGAAATTTCTTTAAAGTAGCCAAATGTTGTGCCTAAGACATGAGATCTTTCCTCGAAAAACCCTATGCCAAGTCATATGTTTTCAAAATAAGTTGTGTCATGAAATAGGAAGGGTTGCCCCGAAAAATACATAAGGAATCTATGGATTTGGGGTCAGTATGTCTTTGCTACAATGTTTTCATAGAGCATGGAACTGTCATAATTCCCCAAATACTCATAGAACTAGAAGAGTGACACAAAGAGAGAAAAAATAAATAAATAATCCTTTCGAGTCAACATGGAAGAGACCTAGATGTTTTGATGCCTTGCATCATCCCAAAAGGAAAACACAAGATAAATAAAAAATATAAAAGGAAAGATTTTGGGTCAACATGGAAGAAACATAAATGTCTCGACGCCTTGCATCATCCCCAAAAGGAAAACAAAAGACAAATGAAAAATGATATAAGGAAAGATTTTGAGTCAACATGGAAGATACATGAATGTCTCAACACCTTGTCCCATCCCCAAAAGGAAAACACAAGACAAATAAAATGATTACGACATATAGAAGTATAAAAGATACATATATAGGAATGCATAAAAAGACAGAGGTACATCAAACAAAACAACACTAGGGATCACATTATGTACATCGAATCACACAAAGAAAACATGAAAAAGGAAAAGACTAGTAGAGCACATGCAAGTAAACCTAAAGTAGGTTGTTGGCATCCCAATCTTAGTTGGTATAAATGAAATGCGAACAACTAGCCAAAGGGACAATCTAGAAAGTGTTGAACTAGGGGAAGCACCATGTTCAACACTCTTTTTAGGAGATTTGTCATTTAAGCTCATAGAATAAGAAAACAATGTATTCAACTCATCATGCATTTGTTCATCAATTTTTTCTATGTCCATGTCATCATCTAGATTTATCAAAATAGGAGGTCGAATAACAATTTCCATTCGATGTTCTTGTTTATGTTGTAGCAAAGGTATAGGATCATCATGCTTTGCTTCAAGTAATCTTGGATTTTTATTTTCTATGTTGTTCTTGTCTTCTTGAGTTTTTAACCTACAAGCAATAACACGTCACCTAGGCCTATGCTCTCTAGCACTTCAATTCCTTTTCATTCTATTGTCTATTTGTGTTTGTGTAAGAGCGGGTTTGTCAATCATAGGTTCCTTCTCTTCCTTGAGAGGAATAGAAGAAACAACGATATGTTGTTCAACTGCTTTCTCTTTGGCTTTATAAACTTGTTTGACTCTAGGATGGAAAACAAGATTGTTTGTGTTATCTCCTGGTCTCTTGTAGGAGATTGCAGGAGGCTTTTCTATAGGTTGTTATTGTATGTTCGAAAGTGCTTTCGGTTCAATCATTGCTTCATCAAGGATAGGTGTTTCATTTACAAGTTGAGGCATGTTTTTAAGGGATAATTCTACTATTTTTTGTCTTGAACTTTTGATATGATTTAAAAAAGAAATTTTCATGAGGCTTGAAAGGTTCCATAGGCTTGGGCCAAAAGAAATCTAGTGAAAAATTCCCTTGGGCTGACCCAGGATTAAATCCACTATGATGCACAATAAAGATATAATTTCCAAATGGAACTTTAGATATTTATACACAATTGAAGGGATGGAATTCATGGAGCAAAGCCATGGATAGGCAATCTTCACATGAAATTGGTCCGATTGTAGAATGATGGAGAATGATACATTCAATTTTTTTGGTCCAATCTTTAAAGGGAGATCGATCTGTGGCAATAGAGAGAGTATCCCTTCTACTTTTCCTTACTTGGTTGGGCCCTCCTTGTGCATTAAGCTTAATAGTGCCTTGATTTAGGGTTGCAATGTGTTTTACACTGTCACATTAAGCCCTGGGCCCTTTTGAACTAATGAATTTAAATGGTACCTTGCTAAAGTACACTGTGAAGTGTTGTAACACACTTTCACACTTCTCTAAGGTTTTATCAAATAAATAAACCTAATAAATATAATTTTAATCAAAATAAACCTTAAACATGCCTTATTTGGAGTGTTGTAAAGTGTTGTAACATACTTTCACACTTTTCCAGGCTTGTCATTAATAATTGGGGTTTCTTATGCTTTAATTGGAAATATTTTGTATCCAAAAGCCCCATTTAATGCATCTTTTCGAGGATAATCTTGACACCAATCAATAACCAATTATAATTCAGGTGTTTCACTTGAATGTCCTAGATTTAGTGATCTAGGTCTCATTCGCCACCTTCGGCGAATGAGTCCCACCTAGATCTTTTGGTCTCGAACTTGGTTTCACATCTTTCTAAGTATTTTTAAAATTGGTCCCAAAAATTAGGCCTGGTGGGACATATTCACCACCTTGGGTGAATGAGTCTTGTGTGGCCCAAAATAAAAAATAATTCAAATTTTTGGCAGGATTTTATTCTCCTGGATCTCATGTCAGCTTGTAGTGTTTTAATTTTAGAAATTCTTGCATAATTGAGTATAAATATTGAATCGTTGGGCAATGGATGCTTTATGATTTAGGTCATAGAACACCACTCTTCCCCCACTACCATTCAAGGATTCCCTAGGATCCAAAACTTGGATTGACTATCAACATAAAGGTGAGTTAATTCTAATCAAGGGAGACCTAGGAGGGTTCCTTAGGCTTTGAAGGGTTCACCACCAAGAAAAATCTTGGAAAGGATAACTTAACATTCAACTCACAAAAACTAGTAATGCAATCCAAATGATGAGTGCAAATGAAAAAAAATAATAATAGCAAGTTAGGATGTATGTACTTGGGAAGTCTAAAAATGTGATAATGATTTTGGAAATGCAAAAATGTTGTCAAAATATGCTAGGGAGGAATGAGAAACCCTTACTATTGTCTTAGTCCCACTGCTATTTTTTGAGGGAAATGCAAAATTTTTGGATGTCAAAAAAGAAGCAGAAAAAATGTCTGCAAAAATACCCTTGGGAGGACTAAGACACCCTTACTATTGTCTTAGTCTCATCTTGAATTTTTGAAATCTCTGAATGTGATCCTAAGGTTCAAAGTCTATATTCCCTTCTTCTCATATCTCAGGTTGTAAAACTTCTAGATGTGGCATGTAGTTGACTTTCCATTAAGATGACGACTTGCAATGCAACTTTGCAACTTTACATATTTTCACTTCAAATGATCTTAAACCTAAATCTGCAAACATAAACACACAAGAGAGGAAAAACTTCTTGATTGTCAGTAAATGGGGGTTTTCCTTGGTCGAACCCCTTGTTAGTAATTAAGCCTTGGAATGAAATGAAATAATGGAGGGAAATGATGAATGAACAAAGTGCTATGTTGAAACTCACCAAACCCTTGTTATAAAATCTACAAACTTGTGTGAAGTGGCTAGCTTGAATGTAGATCTTGAATCAAAGAAATGCTTAATAGATCTTAACATGAATTGCTTGCTTGAATCAAATCCCTACATCACAAATGATGGCTCAAAAACACACATGATGTAAGAATATCCTTGATATGATGCTTGAATCTTGATGATTGCTCCAAATGCTTGATGAGTTGCTCTTGAATGCTCTTGTGAACTAAAACTTTCCATAATGATGAATGTACTTGAATTCTTGTTCAACTTGCTAGATATCTTGGATGATAAAATGAGTGAAAGAACCTTGTATTTATACTTATTCATGCTTAATATCTTGAAATTACACCACAACAAGTTGACATATGAACTCATTAATTAGAGGAGGCTAAATCCTACCAAGATTTGAAATTAAACCTCAAAAATAACTTGAGGGAGACTAAGATGCCCCAGGTGGCATTTTAGTCCTAAGGCTTAAAAGTCAGGGTACAGACTCCAAAAAGGGGCCTCTTTCAGGTTCTTTTAAAAAGAGGGTCCCAAGACCTTTGGAGGACAAAGATATCCCAGGTGGCATCTTAGTCCCAGTCCAAAAATCAAAGACACATAGCAAGAATCATTAAATTATCATTTATCCTTTGACATTTTTTGACATTAGCCATAAAAATATATAATTTATTAGGCTTGTGGATGCAAAATAGGACCAATCAAGACATAAATAAGGATAAATAAAGCAAGGCAGGCCCAAACAAGTGTCAAAATGTAAGGGTATGCATTTTCCTACTCTACATTTAGCCCCCACTTTAGTGAGAGGATGAACTTGCTTCAAACTCACACTAAAGTAGCCAATCACGCAATCAAGAGGGGTTTAAATGTATAAATTCTAGTAAGATAGGATGACAATAACCAATAGGGTGGCCAAAACACCAGGATCAAGATCATATGGAAAACCAACATAGGAACAAAGGAACACACTTGCGGATGATATATGAAGCCATAACTAAATGACAAACATACATCATCAAAGATAGAAAAATAGAAAAAAGAGGAAAAAGAAAAATGCAATAGATCAAGCTTTGACTAGCCGTCCAACGCATTGTCAACTGGGTCTAGGATATTTGTCCAAAAAATATTTAAAAGTGGAATGCACTATCCACTATGCAAAACAAATGCATGCTCACAAGAGCTAGTGAAGCTAGTTGTTCACTAGGTGAGCCCCAAGAGATCCATATCAATGTCATACCCCATGACTATGATAAGGAAAAAAAGAAAATTCATGCTCACAAGGGCTAGTGAATCTAGTTGTTCACTAGGTGAGCCCCAAGAAACCATATCAAATCCATATCTCAAGGACTAATAAGGTACAAAAATGCAACAAAGCAAGAAAGAGGGATGTTCGAAGGGATTTTTCTTAGTTCATGCAAGGTCTCATCTTAGGGAACATTGTGCCTAATGTCACTAAGAGAGGACAAGTTAAAGAAATGTCATGGTATCAGAGTAAATAAATCCCAATGACACCACCAAGAAAAGGATGTATCACAAAAAGAAATAAAATTGCACAATGAAATATGAGTGTCGATGTATTCCCCCCACTTTAAACCAGTTGCCAACACCATTGTTGTGAGAAATTTCTTTAAAGTAGAATAAGACATGAGAGCTTACTTGGAAAGCCCTATGCTAAGTCATATGTTTCCAATAACCTACGTCATGAAAAGGGAAGGGATCGCCCCCAAAATGCATAACTTAGTACGTCACATGCGAGCCAACTTATGGCATGTCATTCACATCCCAAGCTTGCTCTTATATATACATGAAAGGTGGTCAACTAGCCAAAAGAGACAAGTGACATATGAGGACAAGGCTACCTAACCCCTTGCCCCCACTTAATGCAAGACAAGGATGAGCCGAAATGATTGATGAGAAACATGCTAGAGTGAAAATCAGTATCAATTAGAGGAATTAAGCCCCCCGACATAAGGAAGAGTACTAAACTCTTTAAGATGTTACGTGTTGGCAAGAAGTTGAGTCCACCTTTTTGCTAAAAAGTGGAAGTGTTCTTAATTTTTAGAATTTAGCACATTTGAGATTAAAATTTGAAGCACTTAGAGATGGAATCTTAAAAAAAGTCATTAATCATAAAATGTACTACTCGGAGTCTAGTTTCCAAATATGTAATTTATTTCAATACCCAAATGGTACAAATTGAGTTTCAATAGGAATTTCTAAAAACCACTGTTTAAAAGTCACTTTTTATTTACCATGCACATGTACATCATCCATATTTTGACCTAAATTATTGTATTTTTCTAAATCCTTTTTGGGAAAAGATTTGTAACTCACTAAAGCACATTTTTGATATTTTTTTGTAATTTGTTATTGAATACTTTTTATTAAGTTTTTATTAGATATATTTGTCTGTTTAAAAAATCGTCATGTACATCATGCATAAGATGACCTAAACTTATCATTTTTTGATTTTTTTTTAAATTGAAAAGAATTGTCTGAAGTACATTCTCGCACGTGCAATTCGTTTTAAAAAGAATATTTTAATAAAAACTTATTAAAATAATTAAAAACCATGATATTTCAAGTTTACGGACTAGTTTCATCATAATTAATTGAAAAATAGAAAAAATAATCTAATTGTAAAAAAATTACATATTTGGAATCTGGACTATCTCATCCATAATGAGTTTTAATTTCATAAAAAAAAATTGCAAAAAAAGTTATCAATCATAAGTCCAAAATCACTATTTTTCTATGGCATTGTTAGAACCTTCAAATTGTAGGTCAAACCACATCGAAGGCCTAGGTTCAGATTCCCAATGTTTTTCCCGAACTAGAATACAAGCCTAAAACTCGACCACAAAGCAAGAGGAATTTTCAATTTTTAGAAACGAGATCTTGTTTTGTAAATCGGGATCTCATTTCCCATTATTAAATGTTGGGACCATTGACATGGAAATGGGATATCATTTTATAAACAGGATCCCATTTCCATCTCAACGGTCCCAACATTTAATAGTGGGAAATGGGGTCATGTTTTTATTAAACGAGATCTCATTTCTTTTTTACCATTTTTTAAAATTTATTGGCAAAGTTTTACTGTGAAGTCTACAACTTCACATGTAGAACCGACTACGACATATTTTCTATCAACTTTTGTCTTTACAAGTGTTCAACTTGGATTTTGGATTGGATTTTTCAAATGAGGCATCATGTAAATAGTTTTTGAAGTGGAATTGTGTTAGTTTTCTACTCATTTGGAGGAACAAAAGAGGAAGAATTTTGATTTTATAGGTCTTCAACTTTCAATTTGGATTGAATTTTTGAAAGGAGGCATAATGTAAACAGTTTTTTAAGTCGAATTGTGTTAGTTTTATACTTGTTTAGAGGAACAAATGAGGAAGACTTTTGTCTTCACATATCTTCAACTTGCAATTCAAATTGAATTTCTTGAATACTTTCACTATTTACATTCATTTGTGCTTGAGAATTTTATAATCATGGGTTCACAAGCTCTCATGGGTTCACAAGCTCTTAATAAGAGGAAATATAGGAAGATATTGACTCCTAAAGAAATTAAAGCAAAGAGATAGAAGGAGAAACAAAGACAAAGAGAAAGAAGAATGCAAATTAAATCAATGAATGGTGGTGGAGCATCCAATTCCACAACTATTGAAGATGAAAACATTGAGGAAACCATGTTTGTAGATGAAACTAATGTGCAAGAAGTTAATTTGGAAATTAATATGATTATACAAGCAAGTTCTAGTATGTCTTCAAATCCCTCTTTCAATGCTATGGAAAATGTTTCAATAGAAACAAATCTAGGTACGTCTTCAAATCCACGTTTAAGTGAAATGGAAAATTCGTTTGAAGAAGTTTTACAAGATGTTGGACTTAACGATATTGACATTGATAATATTTAGAGAGATGAGTTTTTTATAGAATTTGTTCAAAATAAATTAGAAAATGAAAATGAAAATGAGAATGATCCTTTTGTTGAAAATGAAAACTAAAACCGTTTTGTTGATGAAAATGAAAATGAAAATTGTTTTGTTGATGAAAATGAAGATGAAAATGAAAATTGTTTTGAATTTCAAAATGAAAATGAAAATGACAATGAAAATCTAGAATGTGATGTTGAATTTAATGAATATACTTTTTAAAAAAATTAAAAGTGATGTTTTGGATAATCTTCCTGGTGAGATTTCTTAGAGGTAAATAAGAACACTTGTGAATAGAATATAGAAAAAATTATTTTATCTTAAAAAACTTGCATTTCAATGTCAGCTAGTAATAGGCAAGTGTAGTCCTTACATCATATGGTCGATTCATGTACACCTATGGCTGTGCGATGAGCTATCTAAAATCATCAATGGCTATCTCGAGTGGAATATGTGTGCTCCAAATAGTTTCTCAAATAGTATGTATGAATATAGCCCTACACTCACAAGGAACCAAATCTCGCACCTCCCCAAACTGTCGAGCAAGTCGATCTAGAAGGTACCTCTCAATCATCATGTGCTCATAAACCTGCATGTATCTAGTCTATCTAACATAAAATATCTACTGGTGATCATCAAACCATGGTGGTACCTACAACCATGGTCTCTAGTGTAACAATGTCATATCGTTAATAACCTATCTCTAGTATGGGATGCCTATTGGACCTATATGATGGAAGGTGATCATGGTTCTATAGCAGTATACTATAGAATCATTTGTTTCAACATCTACCAAAGTGATAGTAGGTTTGAGCATGGGAATGTGCTCCCAAGAATAGATGTGTAACAATGTAACTCCAACCCCTATACTTCGTCCATCCATGTAGATGACTTGATACATATCATGATATGGAGATGTAAGTATCACAGGCCCCCAAGCAAATAAATTTATCTCAAATATCATCCATGCCTAGGCCAGTCCCCAACCAACATTGAAGCCTCAACCAGACTTGTTTGGCACGAGCACTCCACAAATCAAACCTCCAATGATCAGGGTCAAGTATAGTGCCTATCCTTTGTAATCATGTAGGTCAATCTAGGCAGTCTCTACCCAAATGGTATCTACACCAAGTACCCTGTAGTAGGAATCCATCTTAGTGACCACATCATAAATGACCCACTCACTATGAATCAACACTCATAGGATGTGCTAGGAATTCTTTAAGATGATTGTAGCCTCTCCAGTAGGTAGGTGGAAAGATGAGGTCTCACTATGCCAACTCTCAATCAATTTTTTCATCATGGCTAAATGAGTCCTAATCTCTAGCATCTACACCACGAACCCTAGCTTGATCACTCCAAGAAACATCCTCACTTGGTTAGTCAAATCATGAATGTGAAAAAAATGCTAGGTTGTCGCTCCTTTGACTGAATCAAATGAACGATCTCCTACACAAATGAATCATATTGCATCAAAATTTCTAAAAAACATATCAAATTTTAATTTTCAAACCCTAAAACTGTAAAAGTGCCTCTATTCTCAAATGTGTGATGCTATTATGTGAGCGACACTACACCAAAAAATAAAAAGCAACACTATTTTCAAAAGAATGTTGGTATTTCAATAGTGATGCTAACCCTAAAGAGAAAAAGAGATGCTCCTTTCAAAAGCATGACATTATTTTACTAGCATCGCTAAACCCTAAAATCTATGATAAAGCTTTTCAAAAGTGTGTCAGCTTTACAAAAGTGACACTAAACCTATCTAAGAAAAAGTAACAATATCTACAATAGCATTGCTACTGTAGAAAAAGTTTCAATAACCAAAGCAAAAGCAATGCTATACGGTGATGCTATTGATTGGAATTTTTGACCTAGCATTTAATGCATAAAATCTCAAAAAATGAGAAAAGTTTTGATTTACGTACTAGGGGTCCTGCATCTGTTGGCTACTAGTACTCTCATACCCTATCCATAAGCTGCTTGGAGAGCTCATGATTATCCATATCGTCCAGTGCTCAAAGAAAAATCAACAACAATTCACTAACACTATGAGTGCAAATGTCTTGATAATGACCCCTTTAGCTCTATTTAAGCCTAAAAATTAGGGTTTTTTTTCCTAATTTGTGGGGGAAAACTGCATTTTGGTCCATTTTCATTAATTTTTTAGCGATAGGGCATTTTTTAGGTGTTTTTTCATGTTTCTAAGCCTTTTTTCACATCCCAAAGCCTATTTTCCACACCTGAATCAATGTTGAACCTTTCTCATGATCATGACCCAAAAATTAAAATTTATGCCTGATCTCTCAAGGGGGTAGGGTACCAACTTAATTCCTTCCATTGGGGCAATAGAGGGGCATCTGAAAAATCAAGAATTTTAAAAAAAATTATTTGAGCTGTAGTGTAAATCTGAAATCCATCAATCTTTGAACTGATGTAACAAGTACCTCTCTTCAAAGTGGGGAAAAATGTACACTTAAAATTGTCTCGATAGATATTGCACATCTGAATCTAGGTACTAAGACCATTTCATCCTAACCTCACTTCCTTTTTTATTGTTTAATTGAATACTTCTAGTTATTTAATTAAATACATCAATTTCTCCTCTTCATCAAATGATCAATATTATTTGACTAATTCACACCCTTTTAAGCTAATTTTCATCTTATCTAATTATTTTTTATCATGATAAAACTTGAAGGGCTAGTACCCATTACAAAGTAGCCATCGAGGTAGAAGAGACGAGGCTCCCAAATTTAGGTAGACCTCTAAAAGCAAGACTCACGAGGAGTGAGATAGGGTAGGACCATTAACAACCAAAACTTTTGGCTAGAGCAAGGAACCAGTTATAGAACAAACTACAATAAAAAGGAACCGCAACAACAAAATACTAGCCCAGAACATAGCTGGGATAGAGACACCCAAAGCAAAGAACACCACTCTGCAATAGGGGAAGAATCCAACACCAACCATCCACTTAAAATGTTGAACGAAGGTCTATAACCAACATTAATTATTTAATTAGTTAATGCAAATTATTTAATTGGATTGACTATGTCCTCTCATTTAATTAAATAATCTTAATTATTCGATTGAATATCATTTTCCTCCTTCATTAAATAAAGTATTTATTTCATGATAATCAAAATTTCCTCTAACTTGCACAATTAAAACTTTGTTTTAATTATATAACTACTAATTTTCCTCACCCTCCCACTTGCAAGGGAATATTTCTCCCTGTGCACTCATTCAAAATGGAAATATCTTCTAACCACTTCCTATTTTTTAGGAAGTGTGTTTCTTTAATAAGTGATAGCCATTGGTTAACTCCTTAATATTTTTCAACTTTCATTCTCATCCCTTGATGAGAATCCTTAATCCATGCCTTCATCTCTCATTGCCTCTCATCCATTGATTGTGCAATTCAATATTGACCCTTGATTCACTATTTTCTCTTATAAATACTACTCATTTTGTAGAGAAATGGATCCACTTCCATTTAGAGGAACTAGAATATACTAAATTTTAGATCCATCTCCATTAGCATTTTAAAATTTATCATCTTAGCTTTGTATCTATTTTATCTTATCTTGCATTTATTTTAGCTTGCATTTCATCCATTTTCTTTAATCTTCATCAATGTAATTCATTTAAAAGTTTTCTTCAACTAATGGGTTGGGAAAGGGCTAACATTCCACATGAAGGCAACACTAATCCTGCAATGGGATGAGGTTTCAGTCACTTGATTAGTTTCCTTTAAGCATTTCTTGTTTGTTTATGTTTAATGTCTTCATTATTTGATGTTTTCAAGTATTTCATTGGGATTTTGACTTAACTAGCTAAATATTAGTTTATTTAGTATGGATCTAGTAGGATTAGCTTAGGTTATGATCATGCTCATATTACCTAAAATAAAATAGGAATAATATTTGAAATTGTAGCACAGAAAAAAGGCAACTTGCTTGATTTGGGAATAATTAATGATAAATTGGACCTAATGTCCCTTTGATTTAGTGTTTTAATGTGGATAAAACATTCATATTAGGTCTTGGGCCCTTTCAAACTAAATAAAATGCATTTATTCAATTCTCAAGTAAAGGTTTTCCAAAGTTTTGTAAACGACTTTCACACTTTTCTAGACTTTTATTAAGCATTTAAGTCTAATGGACCTATTTTCCCCTAATTCATTATTGTAAAATGTATTTAATGGCATTCTCACATTAATCTGGAAGGCTTGTAAATTAAACCTAATCCTAATCTAGTGTTGTAATGTGTTTTACACATTCATATTAGATGTTGTACCTTTTTAGGCTATGTGCACCTCATTTTAATGTTGTAAATTGTATTTAATCACACTTTCACATTGAACTTTGTGTCCCTAGCACTAATTTACCTTTATATCATCATTAATAGGCCCCTATAACCTCATATTGTGCATCTTGAGACATAATTTGATCAAAGACCTAATAAAATCAACATAAAAGCCTGATTTCTTCACTCCCCAACATCCTAGCTAGCAAAAGAGCCTCTATGGGACCCATTCACCACTTTGGGTGAATTAGTCCCATCCAGATGGGACTAAGTCATACAACTTGGAAAATTAGTCCCATTTGGGCCATTTTTGAGGTTTGAGAGAGAAAATTTGGGTTTTAAGTTTAATTTTCCTCCATGTCAGCCATGGGGATCAAATTAACATGAATTTTAGGTGGATTTCCTATATTAAAAATATTTTAAACCCTAACTCATAATTCATCCACCATTCATTCATCATCCATTCTCCATCTCAAGTCAAGCAGTTTAGGGTTAGGTCATTTAGAGAGCATTCAAGACCCGTTCTAAGGAATTTAAGGATAGATTCTTCATTTATTGTTGTAGAAATTCAAGATCTATCATCATGGAAAGTTTCTAATTCCTTCATTGCATATTTAGGCTTCATCTTATTTCTTCATTTCGTTTAATTACCTAAAAGGGGTTTGACCAAGGCAAACCTCTATTCCCTAATATTCAATATTTTTTTCTCCTTTGTGTGGTTGCAAATATAGGTACTTTGAAGGCTTGGGGATCATTGAAGTATAAGTTGGGTATGTGCAGGATCATGATGAGCCAAAAAGTGGAGATGTGACAGGTATTTGTAGGGTATGTGGCTGACAACTTTTTTTTTACCCAAAATTGATGAAATGAACAGGGTTTTTAAAGGAGATTCTCAGCTTTCCACCAATATAAATTATGCTTTCCTTTGAATTTAATCAATAATTATTATTCATTTTCTATTTGAATTACGACTAAAGTTCTGATTGATAGGCTGATTGAAAAACATCTATAGCTTTCAAAAAGTATCACATTTTTTTAATCCAAAACATGCATCACATTCTATGCTTCGCATACTATAGGATTAAAAAAAGAAAAATTGAATTTCATGAAGTTTTGACCAAGTTAAGGTGGGAGACATACAAATTTTTTATATGTTTTAAAAGTTGTAATAAAAAAATTATAATTAATTATCTACTTGGAAAAAAATTACAAAAAAATATGCATCACATCTGGACATGAGTCCTTTACTTATGTCTAAAATCTTATAAAATTTTTTTTATCATTTTATTATGGTTAGGGTGGTTAGACAGACACCTACTTCTTATTTTTTCCCTAAAATTTAAGTACTACTACATTGATATTTCAAATTTTCACCAAATAATTTTAAAAAAAATAAAAATAAACCTAGTAGTTAAGAAAATACATTCAATTTTCTACAAATTCTATTGTTACATATTTTTTAAATAATATAGATAACTTATTTAAGTTTTTACGTCAAGTTGCCTAACTCTGATTTTTCTAAATTTTTTGCCACTTAAGGGCCTGGTTTTTCGATGATGATCCTGCACATACCCAATTGTAAAATTTTGAAGTCATCTCCTTATTGGCTAGGTAAAAAATATCCAAAAAAAGTCACTTACATTGTCAAAAATTACAATTTTAGATCTGGATACCTAGAGCAACAGAAAGTGTAGTCTGAGAGCTTCTGTTTCCACTTTTAGAATTTTAGAAAAGCCAAAGTGGACTCATACACCATTAGTAGCTATGTATAAGCTCCATTGTACATGTTTTGAGAGATTTTTGTATATTTGTATACCCATTTGGCTAAAATGTGTTTCAAAACAGTTTTCCAGATCTAAGACTAAGTTGCCCATATTAGCGTATGAGTCCCAATTGGCTAAGTCTACATTAGGTTTTTAGGGATTTTGAAACCTAAATTTTATCCTTCTTCAGTTTACAGTTTTCAACGTCTAGGATATTTCCCTTTGATAGATTTCAATCTCATTTGCATTGGAATATCAAGGGCCTATTCTTGAGTGAGCCATCAAGGTTTTTGGATACCTCTCTACTTCTAGGTGCAAAACCCTAGAAGTGTAAGAGAGTCCCCATTCAAAAAATATTTGGTTGATTTAGGTGAATCTACTTTTTGAATACCTTCTTGTCTGATGTGGAGTCCATTATCATCCTAGAACTAGCTTGCATTTCATTTTGCATTAGTTAAAGTTGCATTCTACGGTTTCAAATTTTGCATTAGTGAAAAGTGCATATAGGTTGCATTTTTACATCTTAAATCATTGAAAATTTATGAAATTCTGCATTTGCATCTTAGGTCTGCATCATATAGTAGACAAAACATAAAAACCAACCAAAAAAATCTGAAAATTCTATAAAAAAAATCCCTACTGGGACTCATTCGCCACCTTGGGTGAATTGGTCCCTTTCAACCCCTAAAACTGCCTTTCATAGCACTAAAAATCCTATTTCTGCACTTTTTTTTGTTGCCAGTAACTATCTGTATATCAAATGGTTAAGTTCATGTTACATGAATTTCACTAAATCTAGCTTAATTTCAATTTTTCACTCACATCATTTCATTTTCAGATCATTGCATAATATAATTAGTACATTACCTTGTGTGAAATATGAAAAGTTGCATTTCATCCTATGTCTTTACATTGCATTTTAAGTTAGCATAGCTTCTATTGGATTTAAATCATTTGAAATAAGCATTTCTTACATTGATGACAATTATGTATCGCATTAGATTTCTCCAATTTTCATTTTTAACATTAGTTCCTAGTTCCTTTAGATCAGATTCGTTAGAAAATGAAAATAAAAACATCAAAAGAAACAATTCAAAAAATGATTCAATTTAGAAAAATCATAACATCCAATCCCTTTAGTAGTGATGACTTAGACATGTTAGATGAATCCCTTAATGACTTCCTCTCACTAAGCTCATCCACTAAGATTTGACACAAAAGGATGCAAGCATTGATAATCATGATACTCATAATTGTTCTTCTCCTAATATCTCTCCCATTGGTGATGAAGTTATCTTAGTGAAAGAAGATACAATCACTGACGATCATGAAAGTATTTCTTGTATTCCTCCTCCTTCCCCTTGCAAAGACATTATGACACATGAAGTTCAAATCGGGGCCACTACCTTACCTAGTCTTCATTCATCTCCCAACACCTCCCCTACTTGTGAAAATGCTTTACTAAATAAGAATACAATCGTGAACGATCATGAAAAACACATTGGTGTGGAGTATATGTTGATAATTGAGAGCTATGATAATCCTACCTCTCCTACTCAAGAAGGCATTATAGGACATGGGAATGTAAGTATAGATAATCATGACAATCCAACCTTTTCTTCTCCTAATATCTTCTCTAGACATGAAGACGATAGTTTAGTCTCAGAAGATATCCTTCTTGAGACTCATGAGAATATTATTCCTCCCTTTCCTGATGCCCCTACCATTTGGGAGGAACTATTTGAACAAAAAATTATAATCATTGGTAACCATGACACTCCTAGTTATCATTCTCTTGATGCCCCTCCTATGAGCAATGAAGCTAGTTTATCAAATCAAACCATGAAATGTGATGGCCCTATTGTTTGTCACTTTCCTACAAGCTATCCTACTAGGATAAATATTATGGCACAAAAGAATAAGACCTTAGAGAATAAGGATGACATTATGGACAACAATCAAATTTCCCCCTTTCCTAATATCTCTCCTATTGGTGAAGAAGATATTACATGGTGTTACAAGATCGCATCGATGAAAATCACAAGTAAAAAATTATTGAACAAAGAAACACCATCATTTCCAAGCAAGAAAATCCAACCATGGATCATTCCCTTACTAGTGAAGAAGTCCATATGAAAGAACCAAACATTGAATATCATGAACATATAGTTTGTAGTTCTCTTAAGAACTCTCCTAATAGGTAAGGTATCATGGTACAAGCAAACATCAACACTATCATGTGCAAACCAAAAATCAACCTCACTTTGAAGCATCCTAAATTGCTTGATATAGATTTACCATTATCATGGGAATGCTTTGACAACAATGAAATCTTGAAGCAAATTTTAGGATTTTATGGCAAGTCTCCTTCTACTCCTCAAAACAAAAAGGTTCTATGTGTTATGATCAGTATCAAGCATAAGGATATAGAAAAATAAAAGAAAATTGAAGAAGCCACAAATTTATTGGAAGATGCTTTGAAAACCTTTGATTTCATACCTATATCCATGGGAGAATACAAGATCATAAGAAAAGAGTCCAAAAAGAGAAAAGAGAAACTGGTAACAGTAATAAAAAATTCAATAGCATCCACTTCACCCACCTTAAAATAAAAAACAACATCCAAGATAAACTTTGAGGAAATTGAACAACCATCCAATCCAAAACAAGTGACACAAATTTTTGGAAGAAAACCTGGGAAAGGATGTGATGCTATGGAACAAGGTATCCATGTCCCTATACCGCCTAATGATCTTGGTTATTGTGCTTAAAAAAAAAAAAATTCAATCAATGACACCACTGTCGCAAAAAATTCTTCCAAGAAAACTTTAACTTTGGTACATGATAAAGTGATGGACATCTCATTAAACATGTATCAAGCAAAAAAAATGTTTACTTATCAACACAAATAACATTAGCTATTGCTCCTTTCTAGACTTACATTTTTTCCATTCATCGCAAGGAGCAACATATCATCATCCATTATGGGCTCACCCTTGTCCTGCACTAAGTGGAGGCAAGCGATTAGGAAGCCTTATCCCTGTATGTCACTTGTTGTCTCTTTTGGTTAGTCATTAACCTTTAATGGACATATAAGAGCAAGCTTGGGATGTGGACATCATGCCTTAAGTTGGCTCACATGTCACATACATATCCATGACATAGCTTCATTTGGAAACATATGACTTGGCATAAGGCTTTCCTAGTTCGATCTCATGTCTTCTTTCATTTATGATTGGCTACTTTAAACCAATTTCTCATAGTGATGGTGTAGCAACCGCTTTAAAGTGGGGGCATACATAGATGACATCTTTTGCAAAAAAATTGTGGCGTGATTTTTCTTCTTTCCTATGATTTGTCCTCTTCTTCGTGGTGTCATTGGGTTTGATGTCGTCTAAGAGTGTATGATCTACTGACATTGCATGATGCAAATGAGGCATCCCATGGGAAATGATCTGACACCTTGAATTTTCCTCTCTTGGAGACATTAGGCACAATGATCCCTAAGAAGAAGACCGCAAATGAACAAAGAAATATCCGCTTTAACAAAATAAATTTTTACATGACATTCAAAAGCATTTGTACAAAAGCATTTTTCATTGTGGCTCCTTATTAAAGTTATCATGAGGTATAACTTTGGTATGGTTGACTGGGAAGCCCAATCCAAAGCATGACTTTCCCCATAGCCACTTGCATGTGTGTGAGTGCATACCAGCCATGAGTGTATGTTTCTCACCTTTTAGGCCTTCTCACCTAGCGGACAACCATGAGTTATGATGCCTCAGAATGAGTATGCATTTTTCTGGACAAACAACCTAGATCTGATCCACATCGAAATGGAAAAATGATCGAAGCTTGACCTGATCTCTTATTTCATTTTATCTTTTATTCATTGGAATTTTATAATCGTGTATCTTGTTTTGTTGCATATTATACACCTTGTGTATGTCCTCTTGTGCTTATGTTAGTTTGACTTAGAATCTTGGGTCCTGGGGGCTTTACCGCTTCCTTCATCTTTGTTATCCTAGACCATCAGCATTGGCACAATTAGACGCCTCTTGAATGTCTACTTTAGTATGAGTTTGAAGCAAGTTCATCCTCTCACTAAAGTGGGGCCTAAATGTAGCATAGAAAGCAAGAAACTTGCTTGATTTGGGAATAATTAATGATAAATTGGACCTAATGTCACCTTGATTTAGTGTTGTAATGTCGATAAAAAATTAATGTTAGGTTTTGGGCCCTTTCAAACTAAATAAAATACATTTACTGATGTCTTGTAAAGGTGTTGTAAAGTCTTGTAAATGACTTTCACACTTTTCTAGACTTTTATTAAGCATCTAAGTCTAATGGACTTATTTTTCCCCTAATTCATTATTATAAAATGTATTTAATGGAATTCTCACATGAATCTAGAAGGCCTAAAAATTAAACCTAATCATAATCTAGTGTTGTAATGTGTTTTACACATGGGTATGTGTAGGATCATCATGGAAAAAATAGGGCCGTAAGTGGAAAAAATTCAGAAAAATCAGAGTTAGGCAACTTGACGTAAAAATTTGAATAAGTTATCTATATTATTTCAAAAATATGTAAGAATATAATATATAGAAAATTGAATGTAGTTTCTAAACTACTAGGTTTGTTTAAAAATCTATTTGGTGAAAATTTGAAATTTCAATGCAGTAGTACTTAAATTTCAGGAAAAAATAAGAAGTAGGTGTATGTCTGACCACCCTAATAAAATGATAATTATTTTTTATAATATTTTAGATATAAGTAGAGGACTCATGTCCTGATGTGATGCATATTTTTTTGTAATTTTTTTCCAAGAAAATAATTAATTATGATTTTTTTATTACAACGTTTAAAAAATATAAAAACTTGTATGTTTGACCACTTTACCTTGGTCAAAACTTCATGAAAATTCATTTTTTCTTGTTTTAATCCTATAGAATGTGATGCATATTTTGGATTCAAAAAATGTGATACCATTTGAAAGCTATAGATGTTTCTCAATTAGCCTATGATCAGGACTTTAGTCATAATTTGAATAGAAAATGAATAATAATTACTTATTAAATTCAAAGTAAAGCATAATTATATTGGTGGAAAGCTGAGAATCTCCTTTGAAAACCCTTTTAGTTTCATCAAATTTAGGTAAAAAAAAGTCATCACCATATCCATCATATTGCCACTTTTTGGCCCATCATGATCCTACACATACCCATATTCACATTAGATGTTGTGCCATTCTAGGCTATGTGGACCTCATTTTAATGTTGTAAAGTGTATTTAATCACACTTTCACATTGAAATTTGTGTCCCTAGCCCTAATTTCCCTTTATATCATCATTAATAGGCCCCTATGACCCCATATTTTTCATCTCAAGGCATAATTTGATCAAAGACCTGATAAAATCAACATAAAATCCTAATATCTTCGCTCCTCGACATCCCAGCTAGAAAGGAGCCCTTGTGGGACCCATTCGCCACTTTGGATGAATTAGCCCCTTCTAGGTGGGACTAAGTCAACCAACTTGGTGAATTAGTCCCATTTGGGCCATTTTCGAGGTTTGAGTAGGAAAAATTGGGTTTTAAGTTTAATTTTCCTCCATGTCAGCCTTGGTGATCAAATTAATGGGAATTTAATAGGTGGATTTCCTATATAAACATGCTTTTAAACCCTAACTCATAATTCATTCATCATTCATTCACCATCCATTCTCCATCTCATGTCAAGCAAGTTATAGTTAGGTCATTTAGAGAATATTCAAGACCCCTTCTAAAGCATTTAAGGATAAATTATTCATCTATTGTTGTAGAAATTCAAGATCTATCATCATGGAAAGTTTCTAATTCCTTCATTTCATGGTCATGCTTCATCTTATTTCATTATTTTGTTTTATTACATAAAAGGGGTTTGATCAAGGAAAACCCTTATTCCATAACATTCAATATTTCTCTCTCCTTTGTTTGGTTGCAGATTTAGGTACTTTGAAGGCCTGGAGATCATTCAAGAATAAGTTGTAAGCTTTTTGAAGTCATCTCCTTATTGGATAAGTCAAAATATCCACAAAAAGTCACTTACATTATTGGAAATCATAGTGTCAAATCCAGATACCTAGAGGAACAAAAAGTGTAGACCAAGAGCTTCCATTTCCACTTTTAGATTTTTAGAAAAGCCAAAGTGGAATCATACGCCATTAGTGGTGTATGAGTCCCACTGTACCTATTTTTTAGATATTTCTTTAGATTTGTATACCCATTTGGCTAAAACGGGTTCTGCAATAGTTTTCCAAATCTAGGACTAAGTTGCCTTAATTGGCATATGAGTCCTAGTTGGCTTCTATATCAGATTTGTAGGGATTTCAGACCTACATTTTATGCTTCTTCAGTTTATAGTTTTCAGCATCTAGGACATTCCCCTTTCATAGATTTCAATCTCATTTGCATTGGAATGTCAAGGTCTTATTCTTGAGTGATCCATTAAGGTTTTTGGATACCTCTCTCCTTTTAGGTGCAAAATCCTAGAAGTTTCCATTAATACATTGAAAATGCATC
>VDFB02126959.1:0-13361 GCA_007258455.2 Sequoia sempervirens | reverse complement strand
CACTGTAGAAACCCCTGGTTTCCCCCTGACACGGTTTCTGATTGAATTTTATGTTTTTCTGACGTTTACTGAAGTTTTGTGATTTTTTTGCAATTTTTGTGTTTTCAAAGCAATAAAGAACAGTACGGCTATTCTAGGAAATAGTAATAAATTCTTTAAAATTGCCAGATCCTCAATATGCTTAAGAAAATACACTAGAGATTGAAGCCGTTCCTTTATTAAATCAACTGGCACTAATACAAATAATATTTTGAAGCATGCAATGAAAGAATAACAATTTTTATTGAAGGAACCTGGTAATACAACTTGCTGAAGATGCACAGATCCGTACGGTTGCTCTAAATGATTCACTTCTCCTTCCTTCCGTTGACTGTGGATGACTCTAACAATGTGGACGCCTTCTGTGATGCATAGATGAAGCTCATACAAGAGGCGTTTCTCTCCAAGAAAGGAAACACGTGTTTCTGCACAGGTACGGCCTGACAAGAGGGTACGACCTGTCGGAAACAACAATTAATGTTGTACGGCTTCCACAAAATCAATGATTATGTCTCTGGTATGGTCGCCTTGATATATAGATATGCTCTGGATACAAACAACTGAAGAATCCCTGACAAATAACAATCTCTGAAGCTCTGTAGCTTTCTCTGAATAAGAAAACCTCTGTAGGCAATAGATCAAGTGATATTGCACACTCTCTGAATTGCTTTCCGTTGGAGATGGCTCGTTCCCCAAGGCAATCGAACACGAAACCCTAGAGTCTCAGGCTCAGACCAAAATTGATCAGTTTCAAACTCAATAATCACATAATGCCAATTCCCAAGGCAAAATCCACTAATAGGCTGAAAAGTGCGATTTGCTTGAAAATAGGGTTTCATTAAAATATTCATGTTTTAATATTTTAATATTTCAATAGTCCTCAGCTGAATATTTTAAATACTTTAATAATCACTTTTTGGCCCCTTCTGATGTTGGGCGCACCCTTCAAGGAAAACACTTAAGTTATAATTTTAAATTATAACTTTATATTATAAACATTAATTAATTAATATTTAATCAATACGATCAAACATTAATATCTTCCTCGTTTCTAACCCGATGACTGATCCGTCTGATGCTGACGAACTCTGAAGTGATTCCTGATGCCGCCACAACCATACTGCTAAAAATAGCAGTGGTCCCATCACCGCTGTGAACCGCTAAAATAGCAATTCTCGCGAAAACGCCCGATCGGTGCCGCAACGAAGACAACCCATCAAACTACCGACCGAAGCTGAGCCAGCCGGGCGACCCCATCATCCGCCTATCGCCTAATGTAGGGTCGGGGAGTGATAGGCCAACTCCGCCTCGAGATGTCACCGGTGAAGGGGACATGACATGGCGTCCTAATTGCTGTTATGATTTTAATGCTGTTACTAGATCTGCTATTTGGTTAGAGTGCTGTTGTTTTTATACAGTTAGCATTGTTTAACTTCATGCATGCAAATTATTCCATGTAATCTATCCGAACTGAACATCAAACGAGCTCCTTCAAATCAAACAAATTGAACTCCAAGACACTCCATTTCAAGGAAAGTTACATACAGAAAATTATATCAGTTAGAATAACATTCAGGACTAATATATTCGACGTAAATCCAAAGGCACGAAATCAGAAAAATTAAGTCAGAATTAGCAAGGCTCTTTACATCCTCTTGTGAACATTTAAGATAATTTGTCTTGTTTGCAAGAGTTCACAAATTATGCAATCTTTGTCCATTTGCATGAAACTTGTTTAATTCCACCTGCAATCAGCTAGGGTAGATGTTTACGACTGAAACCGATACCCTTAGGGATTTTGTCCTAGGGTTTGCTCAAGCTCAAAGCTCAAACTCCACAATAGAGAAAAAGAACAAGCGTCTGCAAATGAGCTCTCAAATCACCTTTTATATTTTCCCAAAGAACTTTCTGGAAGGTACTTTTAATTTCTCGCTCAATATAATATTTAAAATGCCTTTATAAAGTGACTTTATAATATATTGCCTTTAAAAACATATAACTTATAAATTAATTAAGTATATTCATTTGTACTATTTTCTTTATTGGACAACTTTAATTAATTAATTCTGTGATATAGCCCAAAATTGGCCTACGGAAAATAAATAGGCTAAAGGGAACATTTTAGGCTACTCCATGGAAGGGGATATTACATTTATTGTTGATCATTGTTGCATAAGGTTTAGTGTGTGTTGTTTGCATTCATTTCTAGTTTGTTAATTATATCTGAGAAAACCCTAGTCTCATGAGGAATCAAATATGTTTAACATTGTAATAAAGATGGCTACAATGTAGTTGTCATATCCTTTTCAAACAACTAGAAATTGTCATTTGTAATCCATGGAGAAACTCAAGGATATCATCCTCCAATCTGCATAACAAGTTGAACCCCTGGACAACTACATATGGTCACTTGCATTAGAAAAACCCAAGTATAAAACCATGCCAAACATACTTGAAGAAGTCCAAAAGTCCTTTTAAAACTATAACCCAAAACTTGATGATGCTATAAAAAAAAATGGAGACAAGAATAAAAATCAGCCATGAGCATGGCTACAATGTCTGCTGATTTTCCTTATACAAATGAGTGCAAACTCTACTAAAACGTTGATATTGCTTTGCATAAGTTGCTACAAATATGATAAAATCTCACCTTCTATAGTGCTAACTAGAGCATAATTAGGAGAAAACATTCTTGGGAGATCCTCACCACCTTGAAACCTATCAATAACTTGCATAATGCACTTGCAAATAATTGATTTCATTGGGAAGTGGGTTGACACATGCTAGGAACACTTTTAAAGAGTTCATGCCATTTTGAAGTCATCCTAAAACTGATGGGTGTTCTTCTAGATTGATCTAACCACTAAGAGACTTAATCAACACATCAGGGTGCACCATCAACTTATCCATGTCACTTAAGTTGGTCATGTATATGCTTAGCATGATTTTAAAGGGCATAGATTTGAGAGGATGCTACTTCTTATATTGCTACTATGCAAGCATTTTTTGGAGATGCCAAAGAGTGGATATTTTTAGCTACTACTATTTTTATTTGGATTTTTTTTGGGATTTCTTCTATTTTTGGAGTACAAGTTTGGAGAAGTTTCTAGATCATCTATTTGAGGGTAATTTTTTTAGGTAACCTTCTAGAATGTCTATTTTTATTGTAGTTATCTTTATCAAAAATCTATTTGAAGTTTTCTGATTATAAATTTTAGTTGATGTACTTCAAGACAAATTTGTTTTGGTCTTGCACATTTGTATTTTGGGATTGATTTGTTTGCAAGAAAAGTATTGGTAGCATATGAACTCTTTCTTATTTTATTTCGGTGCAAAATCTTGTAAAAACTCATTACAGCTGAATTTTCAATACAATTTGGTATATGTGTCATTTGCAATTGAATTTTCAATAGAATTTATTTCAGCTAAAGCTTGTTAGAAATTTGAAATAGATTGAATAACCCAAGGAACTTTTTAAGATAAAATCAAAGTTACATAAACTGGAAAACATAAAAATGCAAACCAGGACTTCAAGAGATTATGCAATATCGATGTGACAAAATTGCATTAAGAGCTTTCAAGCTGAAAATATGCAAAGAAAAGATGCATGAATAATGATTGCATGCATCAAGGTGCATGTATGCCAAAGTATACAACAATGCAAGAGAATGAATGGATGAAAATACAAGCTAGGTAGTGAGTTTATATAGAACTTAGGAGAGGAGATAGGTGGAAAATCCAACCAATAGGAATAAACTACAAAAAGTGGAGATGGACCACCAAAAGTGGAGATGCCCACCAAAGGTGGAAAGTATGGACCACCAAAAGTGGAGATGCCCATCAAAGGTGGAAAGTGGTTCCACCCTTTAAGTAAGGGAACACCTCATTACTTATCTCCTAGTTATTAAATAATAAACTCACTTTATTATCCTAAGAAAGCTTAATTAAGGTAGGGAAACCAGGATCATGAAAAATAAATTAACCCACTAGGAAAATAAACCACACCAACACCCCTTAAGCATAGCTTAGAGGATGTGAAAGATGATGGGTCCCATTAAAGCTAAGGTTAGGTAACTCCATGTACATATAAAATCCCCCCCAAAGAAGAAGCAGCTTTTCCCATCCCACAAAGGAAGTATGCCCCCCCATAATAGAGAGAGAAATGAAGTGGAAGGACAAAGAATCCCCCAAAGAGATCCAATGGTAGATGCTCAAAACTGGATGTAGAAGATGGTCCACGATCGTCAAACAATGTTCCTCCCCTTAGGAAGAAACAAAACCAAAGGTGTATGTAAGCTATCTTCCCACTCCTTAAAGGAATATGTAGGAAGAAAACTCAAGATGTATGGAGTCTTTGAACTCGGCTCAAGTATCTCCATGTCGATGGTGAAAGCTCCCACAATCAAATTAGGTATTCTAGGCCACACTGCTGAAAATGAAAACTCAAAATATCCTAGAGATTGATGTAGAACACCATCCAAAGACTCAAGTATCTCCTTTGAAGACGTATCCTCCAAATGTTGATCCAAATTATCCACACTCATATCAAATTGTGATGAATGATCATGTAGAGATTGAACAAGAGGGTCAAAGTGTTCCCTCACAACAACTGAAGAGAAATCAACTTCATCAAAGAGAAGATGAATATCATCAATAGTTTCCACCAAATCTGCAATATGTGTCTCTATAAACAAGTTTGAAATACCTGTCAAGAGATCATCTCAAGCTAAATCTAAAAGACAATGAATGTCTTGCTACAAAGAATCATTAGAAACTTTTGAAAAAGCAACACTGGAATCTAAAGTAGCAATAGTATATGGAGGAGATGGAATACAAGGTACAAGAATTGGATCACTTCTGAGAATACCCAAGTTCAAATAACCAAAATTTTCCTCAAAATCAAGATCCACACTAGAAGTGTGATCATCATCCAAAGGAACAAAGCCATTATCAGGTACAAAATCTGAAAAGGAATACAACCGAGATGCATGATCAACCACCCCAGTAGCAATTATCTCTCTACTCTCCAAATCTCTGATAAGAATTGAATCAGGAGTAAATTCCATAGTCTTTCCTACTCCACTATGAGTAACTTGATAGATGGAAAGAAGAGTATTAGACAAATGAGGTATGCACAATACATCATTGAAAGTACCATCCCCTATATCAATAGATACCTTCCCAATTGCATTCATATATGTAATGTTACCCATCAAAATAGGTGGCATAACACAAGACTCAAAAGAAGAGAACATGGACTGTGAAGAAGCCATATGATGAGAAGCTCCTGAATCTAGAAGCCATCTCCCTGATCCAATACTCATAGAAGCACAAAGAGCTTTTCCTTTATGTTTTTCTGATGTAAAAGCATAACTAGCATGGCCTTTTTCCTTTTTCTTTGTAGATTCTTGGTTTGATGAAGATGGAGATTCATTTACCTCTTTATTACTCTTCTCAAGAAGATGTGTGAGGTGATCAATCTATTTCTTCATACATTTGTGTTCATCATGACCAAGTTTCTTGCAATAAGCACATTTTACCTTCTTCTTAGATTTTTCTTGATTTGAAGAAGGTTTAGTGTCTACATTAGAAGTAGATGAAGATATATCTGAAGCATTCTCTCCTTGATTCTTTTTTTCTTACCTTTCTTGCCATTATCTTTCTGATCTTTAACGCTTTGACTTGCAACCAAAGCATGAGACTTAGAAAATTGATAGTGCCCATTTCAACCAACTTGTCTTGTTCTTTTGTGAGTTCATTAGAAAACACATCAAGAGAAGGCATTGTGTAGGAAGCTCCTAAGGCACTTTTAGTGGCATAGAATGTAGAAACAAAGACTGGATAATTTGGACCAAGTTTAGAGAGAATACTTAAGATCAATTTTGTTTATCATCTTTATCAATTCCACACTGTTTCAATTGCAATCTTATGGCCTTTAGTTTGGTGAATAAGTCTTGTATTGTATCAAAAATTGAAGGAATTAAACCTATTATCTCATTCTCCAATTGATGACCTCTTAATTCATCTTGTGTACCAAAGAGTTTTTCCAATGTTGTCCAAACTTCATTTGGTGTAGCCAAAGATTCAACATGAAAGATAAAATTTGGAGATACAAACATACATAAGGTTCCAAATGTTTCATCACACTTATTAAACCATTTTATCTTTTCTGCATCAATTTTTGGTTCACCTTCTATTCCCATTGTTACCCTATACAATCCATACTCTTTCAAGTAGAGGTATATTTTACTTTTCCAATCAAAATAGTTGTAGGGTGTTAATATAGGAATTGTTGATTGATCCATTTTAGGTAGAAAAGAAGATTGTTTGTGAGTGCACAAAAGATAAAGCAAGCTGCAAAAGGGACACCCCCCCTTTCCACTAGTCTCAGAAATTACCCCTAAGATATTACAATGTTGGCACTTTATGATTAGTGCATTTATAAAGCCTTTTCCAAGATACAATGCTCAATAGGCCCACAATGACCAAAATTATAAATTCTGATACATAATGAATATGAGACAAAATCTAGAAAAATTAGCTCTGTAGTTGTGTATTTCTCTTCAATACCTTTCCAATTCTTATTTGTTTCCAAAAAGTGGAGCTTTGGGGTGAAAGTTATGGCTCGTTGAAGAAAAATGCAACAACAGCTTCAACCAACAATATCTAATAAAAATGGAAAATTTTCTTTTCAAAACCTTTGTAGATGGAAAGTGCTTGTCTCCAGCTTTCAACGCATTTTTCTGCCTTGTAGAAACAGATATTGTGACTAAAAAGTTATGAATTTTTAAGAAAAGAGGCTGAATTTTGCCTACAAAGGACTAATTCCCTTGACAAAAGAAAAATTTAAAAATCAAATTTGTCTAAAATAGACAAATTTTATATGAGAATAGGGTTTTTGGGCCTTTGAATGCAATGGAAACTCCGTTTTGGAAAATTCTCCAATAAAAAGCTGTTCGCAGATCTAGCTTCCAAACCCTCGCGAACTATGTCAAATGATCTCCAATTTGGATGAAACAAAAGCCAAATCTGACTTTATCGAGCCTTCTGGACGTGTTGGAACAGTCTAAAATGTTGCCAGTATAACCAAAAATGCCACAATCACCTGAATCTCACAAAACACATGCAAAATATGCAAGAGAAGAGCATACGGGAATTTACAAGATTTTTACAAGAAACTCAATCTCTCAATCAGGAATCTAATAACTTAGATTTCTCAAAACAAAAACTTTGATACCATGTTAGAAATCTGAAATTGATTGAATAACCCAAGGAATTTTTTAAGAGAAAATGAAAGTTACATAAACTGGGAAAACATAAGAATGCAAACCAGGACTCCGAGAGATTATGCAATGTCGATGTGACAAAATTGCATTACGAGCTTCCAAGCTGAAAAGATACAATGCAAATATGCATGAATAATGGCTGCATGCATCAAGGTGCATGTATGCCAAAGTATGCAATAATGCAAGAGAATGAATGGATGGATGCAAATACAAGCTAGGTAGTGAGTTTATATAGAACTTAGGAGAGGAGGTAGGTGGCACATCCAACCAATAGGAATCAACCACAAAAAGTGGAGATGGACCACCAAAAGTGGAGATGCCCACCAAAGGTGGAAAGTGGTTCCACCCTTTAAGGAAGGAGACACCTCATCACTTATCTCCTAGTTATTAAATAATAAACTCACTTTATTATCCTAAGAAGGCTTAATTAAGTGTAGGAAAAACTTAGGACTAAGGGAAAATAAATTAACCCACTAGGAAAATAAAAACCTACACCAACACTACTAAAATTGTTGTGATATTTTGTGAAGTTTTGTATATGCGTGCTTGGGAAAATATAATTGCTTTGTTGAATTTATAGGCTTTGTAATGTAGGTTTCCATAAAGTAGGTGCTTGTGGCTTTGTATGCAATTCCTTGACTTTTTCATTTACTAAATTGTGTGTCTTTTGTTCAAATTAATTCTACACTTGTTTTAAATTAATGCTTTTTGGTTTTTGTATTTAGCTGAAAAATGTGAGAGTTTATTGTCATTTAAGTTTTTTGTGTTAGGCAAAATAATAAAGTCTCTTGTCTTCTGTAGAAGTGCTGAATTTCTGTGACCTAACTTGAAAACAGAAAGATAGGTTTGCTTTTAGTTTGTATTACTGCATGCTCACAGAAATCCATGCTTTTTTTAGGTCTTATTTTTGAATTTTTTGATTAAGGAAATATATCATTTCCTTGACTCTTTGTAAAAGGGATCTTCCCCTATGAATTCGAAGAAAGTTTTTACCTTAAATGTCATTCTGTTTTGTGTTGTACCTCAAGATACAAATTAAAATGCTAATAGTTACCAAAATTAAACATAATAATGAGCATATATACTGACAAAATATGTTTGCTACACACCTTCTATGACATTTCTTCCATCGCCAATGCACTTTTTCCAGAATATCGTTTATTAGTGCATTGATTCAAAATAGAATACCAAAAGTAGAAATGTATGCAGCTTTTGGGAATCAACCACCTTCGATATTGATGTTGCTCAACTATAGTAGCCAATCCAAAAGCATAACTTTTTGTTTTGTACTCACTTACTTTGCACCAAATTGTAAAACATTGAAATCCAAACACTCAAATGCTTTGGTCAAAGGAATGGTAAGGCAATTTCAGAGTTAAAATCTAGTCATTAAGAAATCAAATTTTAGTATTTGTTGGCCATCAGAGAGATCGATTTCCTGTTTTTTTTTTTCCAATTTTCACTTCTTGAAGAGATGCTTGAATGCATTATTGGTAATAAAATAAAGAAAGTGAATTGCTTCTGTGAACTAAACTCTGCCTTGCACCCGATCAGAAACCCTTCAACCAGATTCTTATTTCCAAATTTATGCTAGTGCAGCTAAAATATCTGCTAAAAAATGATTCAATTCATACTGTAGGAAACCATTGTGTCATTAATCATTAAAAATCAGTAATGTGAGCATGATTATGCTTTACCTTCATGCTTCCTTTTGGGTTGTGTAAAGTTAAAGCACTTAAATTAGGACTTAAATGTAACATTAAAATGTTTGTATATTCATTAAAAAGATTGATTATTATCTTGTATGTCAAGATATGGAGCTTATTAGTGAAAAATCTCAAATCGATAAAGCTTTCCTTGCTATCTAATTCACTTCTATGTTCTTGGTGGTAATTCATTGATAGGATAGAAGAGGTCATTGATGCAGATGTCTGTAATGCAAGGGCACCTTTTGTCATGCGCACACAACAATGTTTTGCTGTCAAGTCTGGATTAGATGGATTTCTTGATGTAGCAAGAAAATCTTTTTGTGATACAAGTGAAGGTGCATTCTCATGTAGCCTTTCTTCATCAGCAAGTCACCTTACCCAAATTCCTAGATTTTAATTCTGGAAGACAAATTTCATGTTGGAATGGAATGCCAGCCATACATGCTCTCGCAAAAAAATACCGTGAAGATATGAATTTGCCAAACTTGAAGATCCCCTTTAACAATCGACAAGGTTTCTATATGAGTATACCAGAGAAGGATTTGCCAGAAGGGGGTTTGCCTAAGATGTTTATTCAGGTTATCGCCAGGAAGCTTCCGGTTTCATTCTGAAATATAAGAGTTATTTTTATTTATTTTTTAATTATATTGTCTTTTTGTGAAGTCTTCACTGCATCTGGTATTTGAACATGGTGGCAATTGACAGGTTATCAAACAAGGGAAAAACATACATTGTTCTACTCAACAATTGATTTCGGTAAATACCCTATTTTTCAATTCACAGTAACTTTACAAATACTCTGAGAATGTTTTATTCAGTAGAGATAATTCTCATTTACAATAAATTTTGGTGGGAAACATGTTAAACACTGTGAACAAATAAAAGCTGACATGTTGTAGCAGCCATTTACTAATTAATTTAAACATGATGTAATTTAAATTTTTACATGATGAAATGGTAGCTGCTAGTTTGATAGAAAAAGGATGCCTTGATTTTAAAATATTCCATGGCAGTTGACAGCTACAACTGACACTGTCTATGAATGTAAAACAGCAACATGTGCCACACAGTTCTTGATGGCTATAAACCATAAAAAATTTACAATCATATAGATCAAAATAATGTCTTTACAAAAATTTAAGAGAAATTACAGTCGAATGTCAAACATTAATGCAAACAAGAAGTTTGCACAAATGACTTTAAATAAACAGACATACCTTGCATGAAAAGTTTAAAGTACACTTGTCTTCTTCTTTTCCCGGTCACACTCTCACCTAATGACAACCTCTTGCATTCCGTTTTTCATTGGCTTAACCACAATAAAAGTGTGACATTCACACATAAAAATTAAACTTATTCATGTCTTGTCATGCTTTTCCTCGCACTTGGCCATTTAAGTCATGCTTTTGGACTATTTATGTCACCATAAAAGAGCAACACTTCAACTCTTTTCACTTAACATGCTTGTTGCACTTTTCTCAAACAATTGCAATTTAAATAGAGCAAAATGCATGTTATTTTGACTTAATTTCTTTCTATGCACCATTCATTTAACTTACTTCCCTATTTGGTGGAGTTTTCCCTTGGTCTTGCCATCCTAAAAGTGCAATTTTGAGTTGGTTAATCCATTCCAAAATGTGTGACATAACTCAAGTTTACTTGTGGCATGGTTTTGTGCTTCTTCTACCGGCTTTGGCACCTTTCTTGAGTGGCAATGCCAATAAAAAAGTGTGACTTTACTTAACACTTGTATTCTTCTTTTGCTGGTCACACTTTCACCTAATGGCAACAACTTGCATTACATTTTTTTATTAGCTCAAACATTATAAAAGTGTGACTTTCACACTTACAAACTTAAAATTCATTCACATCCTGTCATGCTTTTTCTCCCACTTAACATTAAGTCATGCTTTTGGACTAGTTATGTAACCAGAAAAGTGCAACACTTAAACTCTTCACTTAACATGCTGGTCACACTTTTCTTCAAGGATTTCCATCTAAATAGTGCAACATGCATGTTATTTTGACTTAAATTCTTTCTTTTTCAAAGTTGTGATTTCTTGCTTGTTTGAACCATTGTAAAAGTGTGAAATCCTTCCTTAGCCATTATTTCTCCGGGGCATGGCTTTGTTGGGTCTTTGTCACCATTCTTTGATATCCCATTCTTCTTCCACCTA
This sequence comes from Sequoia sempervirens, assembly GCA_007258455.2. Classification (NCBI taxonomy): domain Eukaryota; kingdom Viridiplantae; phylum Streptophyta; class Pinopsida; order Cupressales; family Cupressaceae; genus Sequoia; species Sequoia sempervirens. Next base: position 2,150 of record VDFB02126959.1, on the reverse strand, counting down.
TGTTGGAGTCAGTTTAACATTCTTTGCATTTGATAGTTCTCATTTACAAGTGACTTGAAAACGTGTCAATTGGAAAAAATAGACCAATACTTGATGACTTAGTAATATGATAGGAAAGATAACTTGCATGGCATTGAAAACATGACAAGAATGACATGATTTCAGACAATAACTTTGATTGTAGACAAAGTTTCATTCAGGCACCAATTTCAGTACTAATAGGTGGTGAAGGCTGAAATATGCTAATTAGGATCCTGCTTACCATTATCATATAACTCTAGAAAATTCTTTCTTGATTCCAAGGAAAGTGCATGATGAGCTGCAAGTGGCAATGGACCAAACTGATTTCCCCATGAGGGGAAATTGTTGTTGTTCAGATCACCCATTGTTTGTTGTTTTCTAGATGATCCATTGCTGGTCTGCTACTACACTGCTGATTTCTTGCTTATAAACTTGCTGATTATATAACTGAATTGCAGGCACTCAGATGTGTCAACAGCCTAGAGTTTGAAAATAATCATTTGCTTATTCAGTGAGATGTACAAGAAAGTAAATAGACTTGGCGGCAAGCCAACCAATCACATAATCTTCCGCTTGTTTAGCGGGCATAACAAAGAAGCAAATAAAGAACTCGACCACTTATTTCGTGGGAGTAACAAGTAACATAAATAAAGGCTCAACCACTTATTCAACGGGAGCAACCACTTGTTTAGTGGGGTGAGTTTCAAAGATAATTATAGGACCATTCACTAATGGTACTACCGATGGTGTTACAATAAGCTCAACATAAATTATATCAGTCCATTAAAAGCTGCTGCTATGGAAGGAAAATGATGGAAATATGAAGTATAACTGCCCCCCAAGATGCTGTAATGAAAGTATGAGTACACCCCCACAAAATGTCACAAGTATACCTCAATGAAGGTTCTCCAGAGGTCAATGGAAGGTCAAATGAGTCGCTGCAACAGGTCTGTTATGCACAAATAGCAAGCCTAAAACCCCAATCAACAATCATCCAATGAGCATAACTTCTCCTACACTCAGTAGAATCACCCCAAATCACTTGCAAATGACAAAACAGGCGTAGGCATCCAATGTGAGCTATCAAGCAACCCTCAAAGGGACTGATCGGCAGCAAACCCATTCAAGACTCCTCCAACAAGATGGTACAACCTCCCTAGGTAGGTCGACCCACTCCCAAAAATCCAACTCTCGCTCTGAAACCACCAAAACTTGAGAAAAGTGACGCCCAAGTCCAAGGAATGCAATGAACAAATACCCACAAAATGATCTCTAGTCTTCTAATCAATGTGAATGAAAGTATAGTATGGCTGGGCTAGGGAAAACAAGGACCAGCAAACTGAAAAATCCATAAATCACTCCAAAAATGCCCTCAAAATGCTGCAAGAAGAGTTAACACACCAAAGCAAAAATAGAAGACTTCATAGCAACCCAAAACTAAAAGAAACAAGGAAGCCATCACCAGTATGAGCTCAATTGCAACCCTTGAAATGGAGCTACACCACTAGGGGATATCTTGCAATCTTGAAACTGAAGTCGACTTAGAGGGATTTTGTCCTCAAAGTCCAGGGAGGTCTCTTTGCATTTCGGAAACACTTCGTTATCACAAACTAGCATATCAAATGAGAGCAACTGAGTGCATATAAATAGCTTTTGAGACCCAAAAGTTTGAATCCTATTTCCCTCCAAAATGGGATACCACATTTGGGGAATAAAATATTTTATTAAAATCACTTAAGGCCTTCACTTTTGGTGTCCACCATAGTGTATGCATAAAATTTACTTTTAAAACACTTAAGTCTCTTATCTTGGTGTCCAAGCTCAAGTCCACCTTTTAAAAATAACTTAAGTTATGTATCCTAGGTGTGGGGGGTCAAAAAGGTGACTTTAACTTTATAAAATAAACTTAAGCCGCAAACCTTTCCATTTTTTAACTCCAAAGATGGTGGAGAAGCCAACTATTAAAAACATCAGGATGCCAACCACTGCAACTGACACCACTGCCATAAATAGTAACCCTACACTGAACTGTTGTGTAATGTCCCCTTCTCAGTAGCCACTCAGGATGATCACTTAGCCTTTTTAATTCCCGAAGGCTAAAGGTGAATTTAAGGAATGCTTTGTTTAAT
>VDFB02126958.1:0-16722 GCA_007258455.2 Sequoia sempervirens | reverse complement strand
TCACTTTGCATTTTCTGATTTCATTTGTATATTGGATCTTAGATTCGATCTTGGATTAAAATTCAATTAGGACAATTTTTTTGCATTCTAGGCATTATTTTTATCTTGCATTAGTGAAAGCTAGCTTAGATTTCATTTTTGCATTACATTTATTGAAAAATTGAAAATTTTTCATTCTGCATCTTTAGTGGCATTCTATTTTTCCATTGCGTTCATTTAAAAAATATGAAAACAACAAATTTTTTGCACACTAGGACTCATTTTCCACCCAGGGCGAATCAGTCCCTTTGTACTTTTTAAGACTTTATTTTCAGCATTTTTTGTTATTTTTCTGCATATAAATTTCTTGTTCTTGTATTCTATTTTCATTTCCAAAATCTTTGTTTTCATTCATTTATTTCATTTTCATTTAGTTTCATCATGGCATTTTCTTTCAATAAGTGTGGGAATTCCTTAAAATCATTGGTTGATATGTCCAATTGCACCTTTAGTTGTGACCCTAATGACATTGAACTTCCACATGCTCTCTCAACTCCTAATGGTTGTCCTCCTTGTGATGTAGACATCATTGGAGAAGATGATGTTAGCATGACTAAGTTCTACAATGATTGCTTTGATAACTTAGAAAACAATGCAAAATTTTATCCTTCCATGAAATCACAAGACCTTCCTCCTTTTACAACTCTTGATCATTTTGTACATTTACATCCTGAAACCACTGATGGATTTAGGATTCCTCCCTCAAGTGAACCTAGTTCCTTTCCTCAAACACAACCATACCCCTTTTACAACCATCAAGTTATTAACACTCCAATCAACCTTGAAGAAACATATTGTAAGGGATTTACTATTTTAAGTAAACAAGGTTGTGACACAAACAATGAGCATAACATTCATCTTCTTGATCAAAACCCAACATAAGAAAACAGAAGATTAGGATATCAAGATCCTTTTCATCTTGATAGACATCCTTTACAACCTTGGAGACCTCAAGATTCTAGTTCAGTGATCTTGAATGCTCCTCCTAACTTAAACATACTTCTCCCAAGTGAACAACCATTTTCTCCTTCTAATGCTAAAGATGGTAGGACCCCTAGGGGTCCTCCTCCCCCTTCTATTCATGATCTTGGAGAATTGAGCAAGAGAAAATGACCTTACAAATTGAAGAAGATCAATTTTCCAACACATGATCCTTCATCTGAATGTGAACATAGACTGCAATTACTTTTAAACAAGAGTCTTATACTTTTACTGCCTTCCGATAGGTTGGCCATTCACACTCTTGATTCCAATATACCTTATTGAAAATATCATTGTATTCTTGGACATCAAAGGGAAGCATGTTGAACATAGAATGAGATACTGCAAAAGTATCACTTATCTGATATTGACCGTTTTCCTCTCATTCCTTAAAACACCATTGCCCTCTCATGCCATAGTTGTAGAATCTTTTCATTCTCACTATTGTAGGATCCTTTCCATCTTAACCCTTAGGCTCATGCTTTCTTTTCTCTTATACATACAATTCGTTAGCATTTATTCTGGTAATGCACTTGTATTTGTCTCTTAACTATGTTATTCATTTTTTCCTTAACCATTTAAAATAGAGAGACCAATAACTTAGTTAATGGTCGACTTACATTTGCATTATTGTTCCCTTGTATTTTATTTTATTTTTATGTGAATATTGTGTTCCCTCGTATTGTGTGTTTTATGTTATTCTCTCTTTATACACTTCTTATATTTGTATCTATATTCTTCTATATGTTGTACATCGCTTTTTTCCTTGTTTTTATTTTTCTTTTGTTTTGTGTTTTTCCTTGGGGGATGACGCAAAGCATAGAGAAAACCTATGTTTTTTCCATGTTGACCCAAATGGTCCTTGTCTTGGTTTGCTCAAAGTATCCTCAGATGATACAAGGCATTGAGACCAAATGTCTCCTTAATGTTGACTCTAAACCTTTTTCATTTCCATTTTTCTTTTAGGTTTTCCTTTTGGGATTACGCAAGCAACTGATATCAGAATGTGGTCTGCTAAATCCAGCAATTCTCTCCACTTTTTTGCCCCCATGTGTCTATCTCTCTCGCTTTATGTATTCAAGGAATGATGATTAGCTTTTGTGCTATTTCCTCTCATAAAAAATTGCGTAAAAGAACATACTGACCCCAAATCCATATATCCCTTATGTGTTTAATGTGCTTTCTTTTGTGGGGGAAACACCCTTTTCTTTCTTTTCTTTTTCCTTGACATGACATAGCCTAACTTTGAAACATATGACTTGGCATAGGGCTTTCCTAGTTGGCTCTCATGTCTTGTTTTTATTTTGCATTCTCTTTTTATTTTTCTTTATTTTGAAGTAATTGTCAGCAAACATGTGTACAATTCCCTGGATGTAATGCACAATTTACTGGTATTCTTTTCTGTCTAATATAGCCTGTCGTTATATCGACTACACCGTCACTTGTGGATGACATTGGGTGTGATTTCCTTCATAAGTGTGATCTTTCTTAGTATATTACATTCCTCTTTAGGGTTGATGCATCAAAATCCTGTTGTGAATTTACTTATTCTTGATTGGTCCCTCCTCGAGACATTATACATAATGTTCCCTATGGATTGGACCTATAAACTAAACAAGACTCCTTCGAACACCTTTTATGTCACATTTTGTATTTTTACATTGTTTCACTCTTGGTTGGCCATTACCTTGCGTAACAAAATTTGCATGCGTGTGGTGCCATCTTATTTATTTTTCCACCTTGCATAACACAACTTGCATGCCTTTCGTGCCATCCTATTTGTTCATGAGTTCTAAGCCTACAAAGTTTTGCTTGTCTCATGAAGCTCGGACAAACAACCTTTTCCTTTGGCTTTGTGGCACCTTGTTAAAGTTATCAAGAGGTATAAGTTTGCATTGTTGAGTGAGAATCCCACTAGCGGCATGAATTTTGTGTTTCTAAGTGCATGCCAACTAGTGTATGTATCTCTCTCTTTTGGGATATCTCACCCCATGGACAACTAGAGTTAAGCATGGCCCAAAAATTGAGTATGTTTTGGCCCTTCTCACCCCATAGATGATCCAAAGTTTTGTGGGCCCAGAGTCAGTACAAATTCTCTTTTTTCCTAAATTTGATTCACAACTAGTTGGATTGATGATCAAAGCTTCATCTATTTCTCAACACCTATGTGTTCCTTTGTTCTTATGATTAGTTTTCCATGGGATCTTCATCCTAGGTGCTTGATCATCCCTCTTTATTGTTGTTATTCCATCTTGCTAACAAAAGTGCATTCAGACCCTCCTCTTGATGTTCATGGCTACTTTAGTGTGAGTCTGAAGAAAGTTCTTCCTCTCACTAAACTGGGGGCTAAATGTGCTATAGAAAAATGGCCCCTTATTATTTTCATGGACTTTTAAGTCTTGTTTCATTGTTTTTTACATAGTTTTCCTTTATTTTATGTTGCAACATGGCTTGAACATGCTTATTTTAGTACTAAAATTCAAATATTGAAGTCTTCTAAATGTGTTGTGAAGTGTTAAAAGAAATTTCTACATTATTCTAAACTATATTTAATATAATTCACCTAAAAATAATCTCTTTACACATCAACAAGTTCTATTTTCAAGTGTTGCAAAGTATTGTAACAAAGATTCACACTTTTCTAGGCATATTCCCCTTATTTATCCCTTTCTTATGTCTTTTATGACCCCTTTATACACTCATATGCTTTATTTAAGTGTATTCTTGAATATACTCCTGACACACAACAATAAATGACATTTACTTTATAACACCTAGATTCATGTCCTAAGTGGAACCCATTCACCATGGCTGGAAAATGAGTCCCCCTTGGCTCCAAAATTCAAAATATTTCAAAATTCTTTTGGTATTTATTAAAAAATATGCTTGATGTCGGTGTATGATGATGTATGAATGGTTACTAAGACATGAGATTGATATAAATAAGTGATTTTCACCTTATTTTACATCTATGACACATATCCATTCATTCAAAATATTCATCCAAGCATTCAAGCATCTAATCAAGCATTTAAAATACATCACACCATTGGAAAGCACCTAAAGTACGTACTTGACATCACTTTATGGTACTTATTAAGGATTTTGGTAAGTTTGTAACATCTCACCTTACTGATTGGAATCATCTGATTCCTGAGATGCACGATAAAACATGGTTGTTTCTCCCACAAAACCAGGAAGCTTAACAAACAAATTTATTGTTATCTCATCACTTAGATTCTCAAAACTAGGCATTGATGTTAGTTCAATCAAAAACTAGTCATCCTTACCTATAAATTCTAGAAGTTCATCAAATAAACCAATAGAAATCTGAACTTGAACGTCCTTTTCTACTTCAACTACCTATTTTTGTACTTTTTTCTCCTCCAAAGATGATCGTTTGATGTCTAAATTTGAAACAAATGACTCTAGATCATTCCAAAAAGGTCATCTTCATCCTCATTTTTTCTTTTTAGTGAAGGAAGACTAATTTTTACCTTATCATAGCTTAATTGAGATGTCAAAACATCAAATTTTTGAGTCTCCTCCTACTATACTGAAGTTGATGTGGTTGCAATTTGAATTTCAATCTCTTCATTATTCACAAATAGTGGAAATTCATCAAATGAAATAGTTAGAATATGATAACCATCAATTATTTTTCGATCTATTCAGTTGATCTTCATCTACAACATCATTAACTTTTGTTATCACATCTGATTTATCATTTTCAATCCTTTTTTCAAACATAACAGTAGTTAGAAGACGTGCTTCTTTCTCTATAAGCACCTCCTTTTTAGGTTGTTCTGGAACATAAGGGGTTCGTTGAGCCTCCTTAATGGGTTCTTCATAAAGATTCACTTGTTCAATAATGGGTTCTTGAATAGAAGGAGGGCTCCTAAAACACGAGAAAGAAAATTTTATATTCTCCTCTATAGGTTCATCTTGCTCAAGGACATGTTCTTGAATTGAAATAGGATTTCTAAAACTTGGAATCTCATATCTAGCAAGCTTAAGAGGTTCACCTTGTTTGAAGCTTGGAATATTGAACTTGGCAACCTCCTGTTTGGAAAATTTTAGCCTCATTTCTACATCCTTTGGAACAACCTGTTGAGAAAGATTCCCCTCAAACTACCTCTTTTTTTCCTCCCACTCCTTCTCTTGAATGGATGCCTAGTAAGCCAACTCCTCTTTATGCATGTGAACCTCTTGATTTCCTTCAATCTCTAACATCTATCTTTGAAAATTAGAAATTATATCATTGATACTCATGTTGTTAACCCTTTGAGATTGGGCATGTGAATAAGCATGTTGCTTTCAAGACATTATAATGAATTTTCCTAGACTATTGTTGGACATATACAGGTTGATGTGCAAACTGAGCAGGGGTGGGAGGATGGAAAACATGTGGAGAATATTGATAATCTCCTATAGCAAAGGTACATGAACTAAAAATAGTTGCATGCTCATTTTGATATGGCTAATAATTGGGTATATGAGCAAAATTTTCACGAAATGAAGGGTGATAGAACATGTCTTTATAAAATGTAGACATATTGGAGCATTTATAGAAACTAGAAATTAATTGAAATTTCTTGTAAAGCAAGAAAGCCAGGTCTAAGTTTTCTGAAAATAAGTACATACCAACACTTTGTCTTCCTCAAACCAATTGTTATTCTTCTGGAGTTTCTAGGTGTGTTGAAAAATTACCTCCAAAAGGCTAAAACTACTGATGTACACACCAAATAGTAGTAAAAAAATGAATGAAACTAATTGAGAAGCACTTCACTATCCCACCGAGTGTGCCAAAACTATTAGAGATCCAAATTTGCACCCCTCTGCCAAGTTGTGAAAGAACTCAACAAATTTGGACTAACATGAGACTACTTTCAAGTTGTGGGTATCCTATCATGAATGTAGACTTCTAGATTATGGGTTGGCTCCCCTTTTGGTGTCACCTAAACTAGTCCCTACTGGGGAAAGGGGAGAAAGAAACATGGAAAGAAAACTAAACCCCTATGGTGATGCACCTAATTTCATTTCTCAGATCCATACAACTTCTTTAACACACAATTTCATCAAAATAACAGCTTAACACAACTCGGATAAGTTAACATATCGATCCATAAGTATTTTGTAAGGGGGCTTGGTTCACTTGTCACTTTGAAGGGAAAAATTTTACACAACTAAAATAACTATTGAACTAGTGCACAACTTACAACCTGCAAAATATACGTTTATTCTACCTAAAGGTGCTAAAATGAGACAAGCATTGAAGGAGTTACCAAAACTCACAAAAACATTCATCAATCACCACACTGCACTCAATAAAGTATCTTCTAAGAAGGTAAAAAACTAAATTTCATTAATAAAAAATGGTGTTACATACTGTTGTAAATGTCAGATACTGAGTCACAATGAAGTCTCTTGCTTGAAAAAGCTCCAACATAAACTATGATGCCTACAAAAAAAAGAAAAGAAAGAATTCCCAAAAACTTAAGTTTGAAGATACTTAAGTAATTCTGAAACAACTGCCCACATAAGCTCTTCTAGAAACCCAAGTCGGATGCAGCATAAAGGCCAAAAAATGACCTTCTAAAAATCCTCCAAAATGCCTCCAAAATATAGAAAATTCAAGCTCTGACCCAACCATACCAAAATCATGACAAAAATTCCTCCAAAATCGTCCCATATCCTCGAGAATAGTCAAAGATGACCCACACACCAATACCACATGTTGGTCAATATTTCAAATTCTCCACATGCCTCCAAATTGTTCTGACTCATGCTTTTTGTGTTTGCAAAGCACAAGATTCAACAACACCTCATGAATAAATCATATCAACACATGCTTTTTTCAAATTTTCAATTAAAATAACACTTAATTAAATGGTTTATAATTACACCATTTAACTAAATATTTTACATTTGCAAGTAAATGCGAAAGGAAAAGGCTCAAAAATACCCCCTAACTTATTCCTTGAAAACACATGTTTTATATTTTGCATTAAAAATAAATTTTTGACAAGTGATGTATAATTATATCACTTAATCAAACTTTCTTACATTTGACTTGATGCAAAATATACATTAGCACATTTGTGCCCAAAGCAAAAAAAAACCATAAGGCTGGAGACTTAGAATATGAAGAGAAAATAAAATTTCATTAGAAAATGAACTCACCATGGGGATACATTAATCTCACCTCAATTTTGTAAAAGAAAAAGGAAAAACATGCCTGCACTAATCAGCTCAAACTTTAGGGTTCAATACCCTAACAACAAAGCGACCAAAAAACTTGTTAAAGCATTTCATTTTTTCTTTGATTGAAGCTTTCAAGAAACTCACTCATGCCAACATAGGGTTTGCACAGGTGTTCCATAGAGGTTTCTGGAAGTCTTTAGCATATTCTATGCAAAAAACAAGATGAGGCCAAACTCGAGTAAGACATCTTCCTGTGGAAATTTTACCATTTCCATCATTATTCATGCCGAAAATGTGCTCCATTTGAACTTTGTACCTATCAAAATAAACTGAAAATGTTACTTCTCAATGAGTTTCTTTATATCCTCTCAGCTTTTTAATGAGACTCTTATTTCATTTCTAAAATTGAAATTTAAAAAATATTCTTCCTTTGTGCATTTCTCAGGGCCTTTTCTATTTTCAGAATGAAAATACCTTTTATGTGCTTTCTATAGAAAATAAGGGAAAAGATCTCCTTCTATTATGGTTGCGACCATGTGCCTCTGTAGCATACTTTATTGCACAATGATAATTACCCTCACCATGGTATGATTTTGTAAGATTATAATATGAATGATATTTTATTAGAGTTTATCAGTTGAAACAAAGCTATCTCTGTGAACTATTCCACTAGACAATATTGTGCTATAAAGAGAAAATGGCTTGCAAAAAATGATTCAATGCCATTGCATAGTATAGGAATATCTCATAAACCCAACATATTTTTCAATTCATTCAATTTTCACCACTTCAATCATTTGGGATGGTAGTGCTAATGGTGTGGACACCACTTGTTGCATCCCTTGAGCCATCTGCTATTTAACTTGAATGAACTCCTACAACCTTTCTTGGTGTGTCTGAATTGGTGGTGCAACTGTAGTTTCTATAGGCAAACTACTTTGTTGGGCAACATGCACTATGGGAACATTATCTTTCTTCCCTTTTGTCTTTTGTCCTGTCATTGTCTTAAATCCTTGCATAATAGATGGGTATGTGCAGGATCATCATGGAAAAAACAGGCCCTTAAGTGGCAAAAAATTCAAAAAAATCAAAGTTAGGAAACTTCACGTAAAAAATTGAATAAGTTATCTATATTATCTCAAAAACATGTAAGAAAAGAATTAGAGTAAATTGAATGTAGTTTCTGAACCACTAGGGTTTAGTTTTTAAAATAAACTATTTGGTAAAAAATTTGAATTTCAATGCAAGAATACTTAAATTTAAAGGAAAATAAGAAGCAGGTCTCAATCAATTCCCTAACTGCAATAAAATGATAATATTTTTAATAATATTTTAGATATAAGTAGAGGACCTTAAGGCATCATGGGATGCATATTTTTGTAATTTTTTCCAAGTAAATAATTAATTATGAATTTTTATTACAAATTTTAAAAAATATAAAACTTGTATGTCCTGACCACCTTTAACTTCATTCTCAAACTTCATGAAATTATTATTGTATTATTTAATCCTATAGTATGCAAAGCATAGAATGTGAAGCATGTTTCAGATTCAAAAATGTGATACCGCTTTGAAAGCTATACATGTTTTTCAATCAGCCTATCAATCAGACTTTAATCGTAATTCAAAGGAAAACGAAAGTAATAATTATTTATTAAATTCAAAAGTAGCATAATTTATATCAAGGGAAAGCCTGAATGTTCCTTTAAAAACCCTTTCATTTCAACAATTTTGGGTAAAAGAAACCATCACCACATATTCTACAAATACCCATCATATCACTCCAATTTTTGGCCCACGCGATCCTACACATACCCAAATGTGGATGGAGTAGTGGATACAGATGGTTTAGAAGGTATAGTCACTATTCCCCTAATGTGTAAGGGTCCATCAAAGTAGCTCCATTATTGTCTTGAGCTATTCGATCTTCTACTATCTTTCTTTTCCACCTTAGGCAGTAATCAAACTCTACTATATCTTCTCTAGCCCCCTTTTCTATTTTTTTCCTTGGTATGTCACCACTACACAGGGTACTATCACAATAATGGGTTACACTTTTTGGGACATCCTGATTTTTGCCTGAAATCACATATTTTTAAAAAATACATTGATTTATGACTTTAAAGGTTCCATTTAAATTATTTTAATTAAAGAGGGATTGATCAAACCCCCTTAGATCAAACCCCCATGGATAGAACCTTGTTAGATTTAAACCATACCTATAATCGAGTCTCCTCTACACCTATCAAAATGTTGATAAAAAACCACTTTTGATTTACCTTTTGGGTGATCAAATGAATTCATTTAAAATTTATGCTTTCTAAAGCCTCAGAGTCTATTATAAGCTTTCCCAAAGTATAATGAATTTGTTTAATTTGATTTTCATTATATTTATTTTTTATTTCAGGAATGTAGGATTTTCAATGAACATCAAAAGTTCTTTACTTCACACACACCTAAAAAAATAGAAAAATAGAGAAAAATTCTAAAAAATACATGTCTCTAGGTATTGATGTCCTATTCCAACAAAAAATAAGTTAATCCAAATAAATACCAAAAAAGTTATGTACGAAGTACACCATTCAAATTATAATTATGCTGACTTGGAATTCACTAAAAAAAAATATATGTAACAAAAAATTATGAAAATATCAATCCTAGATATTGGTGTGTGACAAATTTGTATTTTCAAAATTAGAATTGTATACTTTCTATAAAAAAAATTATGCAGTCCAAAGTAAACATCACTTTTAAAAAATATTGTTTACTAGTAGAAAAAATAAGTTATTAAAAATTACATAAAAGGATTCACAATTTATTTTAATTTTTTAAAATATAATTAGAATCTACGTAATATCTAAATGAAATAAACTAGTTTGATTCATCTTCAAAACTTTAATGGTTTAGCTACTATAGGTGTAAGAAAGTGAATGTCTTGTGAAAAATCTTGATTTTAATGTCAAGTTTGGCCAAAAATTGTAACCCATTATTGTGGGATCACCCCACACATGGCTTTGAGTTCCTTTATTTGCTACTTCAACCATATTTTTGAGTTGGTCAACACTAGCCTTGAAAAATTCTCTGATGATGTGTTTGTAAGTGGATCCCAATCAGGCTCTAAGATTTGTTGTTCTGCCACCATGTTAGACTCATAACTTCGATGTAGGGCATCTTCGTATGTTCAAGGAAATTTTCAAGAGTGAGCTTCGATATTCTCTTTTCCTGACTTCCTCATTTGCACAATCATCCAAACAATCTTCAATGTTGGGCTCATGCTTTTATTTCTTGTCAACATAATTTTGAATTCGTTGAAATGGGTAAAAACCCCTGGTTGCATCATATGTTTGGAAACTAGAATATTTTAACTCTGCCTCAACTATCTTGGTAGCTTCCTCACTCAAGCACTAATACCTTCTTGTACCAAAGGGAAATTTTATTTTTCCTCCTCCACTTTTCTTTTTTATGTTATTCAGGTGGATAATTGCTTGCCATTCCTTTCTTAGATCTACCAATAGGTTATGTTTTGGCTTCCAAAGTCTCATCATAACCACAAAACAGGTCTCACCATGATTCCTTGATAGTTATATCCTATATGCTTTCACATTGAAGGTTAATAAGGTATAATATGACATTCCCTATGTTATTAAGAACAATTGTTCTCTACAAGACCACCATATCACATTGTCAGCGTTTATCACTTATGCTTACAAAATTTCTACCTTTGAATGATTATCCATTGCTATACTTTGTAAGCACTATAATGACTATCTAATGAAATCTCTAACCTTGATATCCTAGGATGGACAAAATCTCATATTATGAATTCTTGAAATAAATGTTTGTCATTTGTGACAGTTATGAATACTTATCTCAAAGAGATAAAATTGTTGCTTGCATTTGTTCACTATCTTCATTCTTTCGAGAAGGACTATCATTCAACATGTGGCCTTTATACTCTCTTGGGATCTATTCACTACTATTTTTTGTTTCCTCTTATGGCTATGGTTTGTATCATTTATTTTAGATATGTACCTCCAAATGATAAAAATGACACTTAAAATTTATTTTCTATGAGCAAACACTATCTTTGCACTACCATTATATGTTTCCCTATTCACAAGACACTATTTTTTCATTTGTTTGAAAATAATGCTTCAACATTTGGTGGTACAAAATTCATGCCTTTGGTACTATTTATGCTAAGAAGATCTCAAGTGGCTATAGCCTACCCTTAGCATGGAACTGTTCTTGTAGACCAAGGCACGTGTGTATATGATAGGCCCTATCTCTTTGCTATTATGATAGAGAAGAATGACATATTTTCTCTCCTCTAGATGACCTTGATGACAATCTCACCTTGCTACCTGGATGAGTCTCTTAAATAATGAAGTGAGTATTGTTGAAACCTCCAAATGGCTATCACTTTTCATTGTTTCATTCATTGTCCATAACACACGTTGCTCTCATTGCATGATTGTCATGTCCTTTTGCATGATGAAACATTTATGATACTAGTAAAGATATTTCACGAATGTAATTCACCACTTTATATTTGTACATTTCAATATGCCCAGAAATATAGCTCATGATTTGATGTATATTTCTGGCACTATTTTACAATCCTTTGATTTAAGATATCATTGTTTTGGAAAACATTTCATATATAGACTCTTCAAGCTAAGAGAACCTTTTGAAATTTCATTAACACTAGTAGTGATTTCCTCCTTACATTTCATCATACATAACAATGTTCTTAGTTCTTTTATCATTAACTCTATATATTATCCTTTTGCACTATGAATTTACCTATTTGCTTGCTTTAATCACTATCAAAATTGAGACCTTCCCATTTCAATAGCTTTTCAATGAAAAATAACAGGAAAGTATGTGCATATTTTTTCATGATGAATGAGCCATTGTATTTACAATGCACTGGATGTATGTTTCTTTTAGCTGTGTAAAATCTACCATTGTTCCTCTCCTTAAACCATCATGCATTTATTGTTTATTAGAGTGTGCATTGCAGTTTTCTGTGAATAGACATTGTATTAGTAGCAAGATGATTATCAATGCACATTAGTTACTCATCTACATCAATGTGCTTTCCTTATTTTGCATTGCTCTTCGAGAAAACATATTGTCATGATGGCCTTGGCCTTGCATTCAATTGTTCAATTTTGGGCTACTCCATATAACTTGAGACAAAATTTCCTTTTGATGTCACTTGATAGCTCCTATACCGTATTAATGGATGATATCGAGCCATTTGCATCTATAATTAAACTTGATGCATCTATGGTTCAGTGCTCACATAAATCATTTGCTTCTTTAATAAAATGGATCTTGGATCCTCTTAAGAAGATTGAAATACATATCAACAAATTATTTCCCTTTTTGGCATGATGGCAACCTATTGATTGATTCATTCTGAAAAGATGAAGGGTAATTTTCTGGACAATTCACATTATTTGTTGCATCTTTTGAATCTGATAATGAAAGTTGATTAACTAGTGTGATTCTATATTGATTTAATGCATCAAGAATATGTTCATAATTCATTTGATCAATTTGCTCAATTTCCTATCCCTCCTCAAACATAAGAGGGTAGCATGTTTGCTTCAACCATCGTGGGAGCCACATTTTACTCCACATGATGTAATTAGCTAAATTAGAACAGTAACAAAGACTTCATAGAAGCAAATATACACAAGGAACAAACCAGTTGCCAAACAAAGCATATCATAGAGTGTTTCTGATCACTCTTTCTTGTTTTCCTAGACACCTATGGTATGTTGTCTATTTTAATGCTTATGGAAATCAAATTATAGATTTATGGATGTTTTGTACATATTTTGACTAGTGACCTTTCATTGCTCTAACAACACTATTTTTTCAAATGCATGAAACCTAGGAGTAGCGAGGAGAGTGTCAAATGAAATTAGGGAAGTGAAAAAGACCGAGATAATGTGAGACCAAGCCAATAGGATTCATCATTCCACCAGGAAATGATGGGTCCCTTTTAATTTTATGCGCAATTTCCTTTCTCTTTATCTATAGGTGTATAGTCTTTTCTTTATAAGAATTGGAATAGCTAGTCCCTTGGCTTGTGAGGGACATTATAAGCTTATTATCATCAATAAAGATTACATTTTCAATACATTTTGGTTCTCTTTCTTGTTTTATGCAATTGCAAAACTAGAAAAATGCAATATGTTTTGACAATCTCCTTTATGCACAGTAATGAACTTTAGCAGAAAATGATGTATCTTTTAATTTTATAAATAAAAACACAACAATAAGTTACCTGATTCAGTTGGAAGAATAAATTAGGTAACAATTAGGGTAGTGAAAAATTTGTTTACAAGCCTGATAGGGGCTACTAAGTGTGAAGGTGCAGGTGGTTGTAAGTCCCATGAGGGAAAAGGTGAAGCAGAAGGGCTGAGTAGGGATGTGAGTAAGAAGAAGAGAGGGAGGTGATGACAGTTGGTAGAGGGTTGAACTTACATTGGTGAAAGAGATTACAACTTTAGTGTTTGATGGAGGAAAAGTTGAAGAACACCTCACAAAGTAGTATGTATATTTGAAGCATGAAACAAATGATGACAAGGACAAGGATGTCAAGGATAGTGAAGAAAAAAGGAAAATTAAACCTATTGAAAGAAAACAAGAAGGTCGTAGGCATGAAGAGAACAAAGGAGGACAAGTTATAGCATCTTTTCCAAGAGACCTAGAAAAATTCCAATTTGGGGTGTATGGTGTAGGAGCACCTTTGAACAAAATTTGTCAATTTAAGATGTTAATGAGTAGGCTTTAGGATTTTGGGGTAATATGCATTAAATGAGGTATTTAAGACCATTTCTTAGTGTAATCAGCCATCTTGGATGGTTATTAGGTGTCTAGGGGGTCTAGATTGCCAAAAATGCAAAAATATTTAAAAGTTGTCATAATGAGCAAAAAAATGCAACAAATACTAAAAAGTTGCAAAAAGAAGATTTTTGAGGAGTGCTAATGGTTGGGTCATTCAAAAGTTTTATTTAGTTGTTGGTACATTTGGTTTTTAAGGGAAAAAATCATAAATAATATGAATGCATCGATGTAAGTTTGATTTTGAAGTTGGGAAGGAAAGTAAATAAAGAAACCTCTACTTTTTCTATAGATTTTCTATAATTTCATCTTTTATTAGCATTGTATGGCCCATACAATAGTAATTTGATCTAAATCTGTTCTGAATTCATTTAGTGGTGTGAGTTACCTTCTTAATGTATTTTATTTGAGCATTTAATATTGTTTTTGGTGAAAGCTTGAACTAATTCTTTGTCACTGGTCTGCAAACCCTGTTTTAAGGGTTTTAGAAGTCTCTAAAATGGAAAAATGACCCAGTCCACCCATTTTGGCTACTATAACTTGTGGAATGGGTTTAATATATTATTTTTAGGTGTGTTCATGCTTTGTGAGTGCAGGGGAGGCCAAATAAAGAGTTGGACATGATGTCGTAATGGTGGAAAGTGTGTTTTCCTCATGAAATTGTGTGGTTTTGGTATGGAAAATGATGTAATAGGTTGGGGAAGAAAAATTTGGTGATATATTGAGTATGTGCAAGCTTATTTGGACCTGATTGAAGTGGTTGCAAGGTTGTGTGAGAGTTGAGGTGAGTTTAATAAAACCCTAGGTTTTTGGCAATAAAAGAGGATTTTGGGTTTTGGCACTTAGGTGAGTGAGTTTCTAAAAATAAATTGGGAAATATTTAGTTTGGATACCTATAGATTGCTTCCCATATGAGTTTGGAGATTTTGGAAAAGTTTTAAGACAAGTATCTTTGTAAAATTGACCTACTTTGAGGTCTAGAGAGCGTAGGAAGCATAATTTGTTGAAGATGTTTCAAAAAAACCAGTTGAAGTTTGGGGATATGTTGTAGTGTGCCCTAATGGGTCTTTGAAATGGTATTGGTTCTGGTCTAAGAAGACCTTCTCTAAAAGATATACCCGATTGAGTCAAATTGCAATACTACAAGGAATGGTGTTGGATAGTTGTGACAAAGAGAATTTGAGGACTTGAGACTTGAAGGTGGTTGTTTTTGTGTGAAATAGTGTTGTGTGGTTGTAGGATCTCCCTTGATTGCTATCAAGTGGTAAAAGAGTGAAGGTACTAGATCTTTGTTGAATAAGATTGTAGTATGTGAATTAAAGGTTGGAAGGTGAAGATGCAAAACTAAGAAGATGCCTCCTAAAGGAAAGAATGTGGCAAAGAAGATGAATGACTTGAAGGGTTAGTATATTATATAGATCAGAGAATTGAAAGAGAGATTGGAAGCCTTGGGAACAAACAAAAGGAGAGAAGAAGTTGAAAGTAGTGATTTAGATGATGAAGATGAAGAAGAGTTTGAAGATGTTGAGGAAGAACTTGATCAAGAAGATCAAATAATGGCCAAATTTTTGAAGGTAGTTAGAAGTGACAAGCATAAGGTGAAAATTGACCTTCAAAAGTTTGGTGGAAACCTGAATGAAGAAGAAGTATAGGATTGGATAGCATCTTTGGACAACTACTTTGAGTGTGAAGACATTCTAGAAGAACAAAGAGTCAAGATTGCAAAGAAAAAGCTTAAAGGTCATGCACTTTTATGGTGGGATTATCTGTAATTAGAAAAAAGGAAGCAAGGTAAATCCAAGATTGTGTCATGGTACAAGATGGTAGCCAAGATGAAAGGTAAATTTCTCCCTTCTAATTATTCTATTCAAATGTTTAAGAAGTTACAAAGTTTAAGGCAAAAGGAAATGGATGTAAAAGCATATACTAAAGAGTATTACAAATTAAGCATGAGATCTAAACATAATGAGAATTAGGATTGTAGAAGTTGAGAAATCCAAATTCACAGTCCCCAAGAATCACCTACATACAATCAACTATCACATGCAAAAGATATTTAGAACCAAAGAAGTTGTTATGTAAAGCCTCAAGCAAGAATGTGCATTCACAGGAAAAACCAGAAAATGATATTAGATAATAATTAATTACAATGAGATCAATCCTTATAAAAGGAGATCAAGAAACCCTAAACAAAACCTTAGTGGGGCACACTTAATAATTAATTATTAATGTGCCTAAGTTTAGCTTAAGTAACTAAAGTGATAACTTGTGTCTTAATTAATTAACCAATATGATTAAATTAATTAAGTGAAATAACATATTACTCTAACACCCCCCCTTAAGATGAACTTAGGAAGTAGCTAAAACACTAAGAAAAAGATGCATGAAAGAAAAGAGGGGTCCCGACAACAAGGCTTGATCAGGTACCCATGTACAATATGCAATGCAAACTAAACTAAATGGGGTAAAGGAGAAAAACCATGTGGGAAGAAAACTCCTCCTCAAAATAGAAGTAATAAACCTAAGTGATGAAAAATAGAGAACTCCATAAGACCCCCCAACTACACCATCCATCAAAAAGATACATAAATGAACCTCCCCAGAAGAGAGGAATAAAGAGGCCACATAATGCCC
>VDFB02126957.1:0-25538 GCA_007258455.2 Sequoia sempervirens | reverse complement strand
AGTTCATCATATAAAATAATGGATCTATGAACTTGAGTGATTAGACCATGGTGCCACTACTCATGTATAGTACCCTCCAAATGCAGAGTGGAAAACTTAATTGCTTCATCTTTAGTCATTAGTCTGAGGGACATGTATGTGTCTAGCTTTTGTACCCACACACGTAACATTCATCATAGGGAGAGAGTGTCAAATTCCCCAAATCTTGTTGCACATCTCTCAAAAAGGCTTGCAACTTAGGCTCATGTCTATAAGCATTCTAAGAATTTTTCATGTTCATATAATTGGCAATTGATATGTGTCACTTCATATCTTCTCAAGAAGAGATCTACACTTTTATGATAAGCCTTGATTTCATCCAATAATGATTTTTAGGATTAAGGATTTAAAGCCTCCACTTCCTTATTTAGAAAGGTAGGTTGAGTGGGTCTTGTATTTGAAACGAGAATAATCCTTTGTGTATGACTCTAAGTGGCATCGAGATTATTACCCTCATTAGCACTTGCTTCACATGTTGATTGTCTAGGTATAAACATTACTATCCATCTTATTAAGTAATTGTTCCATCATATTGATCATCATATCAAACTATCTTTTGGTATGCCCTTGGGGTTTTCCTCTGTGTTTTTTCCCCTCTCCTTTTTACATACTATTATATTTTACAGCATATTCTATAGGGGATAATTTAGTCTCTAAACTCTCTACAAATTGAATTTGTTTCCTAATGTTCCTCGTGTGATATTTTATTGCTCTATCACTTATATTGCATAAAACTAAAATATTCAAAGTTAAACATTAAACACGTGGGTTGGCAAGATTACCGACTTTGCTACAACTATAATATCTTGAGCCAAAACAATAATGCAAGTCTAATTCTTAACCTTCCATGAGCACTTATTATTTGAACAACAAAACTATCAAATAAAGCATTCACTCAAATCTTAGACAACTCAGCCTAAAATTATTGCTCATGAACTAGTAATATAATTACATTTCAAACAACAAATGAAAAAAATAACTCTTGATATTCTTATAATAATGAACAACAAATAATAGGTGTAAATCTTGCTCTTTCTTATTATAATAATGGTTTTATTACATTCAAAAAATTATGCAATATTATTTACAACAACGATTCACACCAATAATAATGGTAAATTAAATCAATATAATGTAATCAGAGTTTGCATCTAATGAAACCAAAAAATGAACTTTGTATGAGATCTTCCTCTAAAATCACAAAGGTTTTTGTCCTAGAATTCACATGCTTGAACACAGGTGCTCAAAATGGATTTTGAAAGGGATTTAAGTGTAGGTGATACTCTCAAATAAAATATTTTTTTTTTATATCTTCCAAAAAAAAAAAGTTGGCCACCATGCACACTCACTAATTCAAATTTGAACAATGATCATGGGTAGAAAATATTCCACTTTGAAAGTAATGACACCAAAAATAAACTACTAGATATAATACATGTGTTGGAAAGTTAAGAGAGGAATAGAAATAAAAGAAAAGTAGTGGGGATTATAGTTCAACCATATCACAAGACTCAAACTATAGGATGAGGTATCGAGAGTTGAGTAATGGGCATGACAAGAAGGGATAGTTTGACATGAAGAAGAGAAGAGAAAAATTGGAAGGAAAAATACTCAATAAGGTAAAACACAAAGTAGATGAAAATAGGGAAGACACAAGTGTATATATAATATATATACTTAAAGATTGATTGGAAACATGAAATGAAATATTTACTCACCTTTTTATCTCTTTTGAGATACTTCTTTATCAGATTCTCACTAAGGTAACCAAGGCCATATCAAATAATCAATGCATAAATGAGAATAATGGTCAATATTCCCCAAGGTTGTGACCCTTTTCATAGGTGATTAGTCAATCCTCGTGTTGGATAGCATGACCTAGACATCTATAGTCTCCTTTCTAGAGCTTGGACATGGTTATTTGACTTAACCAACAATTTTCCATGGTTTCCAGTAAGTTTTGAATATGTACATCCACTCCTTGGATATCACCTAGCCTTTATCACCTTCATAACAATCCTCACACCCTTGGATGGATAGGTTGAGAAGAATCTTGAAAAAAATATCATTATCTAATAGAAATCATTTTCATCACGTATGGTATGGTTGGTCACCTATTTATTTTAGTCTCCATGGGCATTTCCCTTCCATTTAACCTCTCATCCTTTGATCAAAGCTTGGTCTTGCTTAAAAATGATAATTTAGTGTCAAATTTCTTCAAAGAGTGGAGAAACAAACATGGTTTACCTATGAAATTATTTCATATGGCCCTATCCACCCATATTTTATTATGAAGAAGCAACAACTATATGATATTATTTTGAATGTGTGACTTTGATCCTAATGGATACCATTTCTAAAGCAATTGTGTTTCAGGCCACATGCCCTTGTGAGTCATTATAAATTTAATGTTTTTGTACATACTCCCTTCGAGTATTTTATGTTAACACATATGAATTCATTAGGTTCCTTGTACCTAATTTCGTCAAACTTTTAATCTCTCATGGGTTTGTGAGGTTCCCCTTCTTCAATTCCCATATCATCATCTACAAATTGCATGACTCAGTGCTTAAGCCATAGATGTCACAATGTCTATAAAGGATTTTCCCTTAGCTTTTGGTGCCTCGGTGCCACTAATAGTCCCCTTCTTTGTGATTTTGGTTATCTTTAGCCTCTTGAAGAAGCCTTCAATATTGCATCCATTAATTCTAAAGACTTATTTGTTTATGAGCCTCTTTCTTGCATGGATCCCATTCCTTTATCCTTGCTCACTTTGTAATGTTCTTTATCCTTTTGGTAACTTTACAAGATTAGGTCCCCTATGAGCCATTTGTTATTTCATTCAACAATGTAAAAAATCTCCTTTTAGACATCAATGCCATGGTGGATCATCCCCTTTGTTTGTCCTTCACCTCTTTTGGAGGTTCCTCTTGATTATAACTATAATATCATCCCTTAGGATGCACCAACCGTTGATATTTGATAACATTTGATGGTACAATTTCCTTTGCATCACTTCCATGTGCAACTAGGTCCAACCCTATGATGGGCCCCACTTTAATCTACCTCCTTTCTTCATAAAAAAATGAATTCTCGCTATATTGACACCTCCTTATTTGCGTCAAATATTTATTTGATAGTTTAAAGTTTCACAGGCTTCACTTTGTTAAATGAAGCCAGACCCCTTCAATGATCTACACACAAAAGTTGTCTTCCTCTTGGTAATGTTAGAATTTTTCTTTTGTTGCACCCCATTTCATAGATACTAAGTTACTTTTACCATCATGAGTGAAAATGTTGATAAGTGCAAATTGTGACTTTAATAAGTGAAAGAAATACTGTAAATATACATTAAGTTGTTATTGCTTTCAAAGGAACAATTATGTTTTTATATGTATTGATATATGATCTCTTAATTATTTGTCGATGCAAATGTTTTATGATGCAAATGGATTTAATCTGAACAACTAGCTACCAAGGCAATATATTAAGTTGGATGCAAGAACATATTCAAGCCTTCAAGTATGCAAGGGGGAGTATCACTCAAGAGAGGAGCTTGGTATGGTAACCTTTAATAAGCCTAACTGAGCTTTCACACAGTCACTTCTAGTTTGGTTTAATTGAGTCAAAGTCAATCAGGATTTGGTAAGTAAACCCTTAGTTGAGGTTGTGGATAAATAGGGAAGATTATTTGGTCATCTCTAATTGGTTATGGTTTTGGTTTTGATTCCGTGATTTTTTCTTTGGTTGAATCGCATGTTTGAATCTTTGTATTGGTCTCAAGTTCTTCTTCGTGTATTTATGTATAATGATGATTAAATATACATATAGAATGTATGTGTGTGTGTAAATTATAACTCATGCATAATAAATGAATGCATGCATGCTTATGCGAGAGTAGGAATACTTATGCGCATCCATGCACAAATACTTCGTATGCATTGAAGCATCGATTGGACATATACCACATATGCATATACGTATTAATACATTTTGTATATATATAATTTTTTAATTGATGGAAAGATAGTTATATGTGCATATATAAAGATATTTAAATAATATTACACATATAATGTATATTAATATTATGTGTATATAATAATGTATATACATATATATATATTAATATACTTATATGTATTTGTGTATATATATGTTTGTTATTTCGATATATATTTATATATTTATTAATTGACAATTAAATGCATTTGATAATCTTGAAATATATATATATGTGTGTGTGTGGCAGGTGTGTGTGGTTTGAAATACACCTGAAGCGGAAGTGTTAGATATTTTGCTGCCATTGCTAATTCAGCATGCATCAAGATATGTTATAGGTATTATGACAAGTCATCTTATCAGGACGGAAGATAACGGAATCAATTTATGATAATGATATTCACCCCTTTCCAACGCTACAAGCAAATATAGCAATTACAAAGAATTGTAAGAGTTTTTAAAATAACAACTAAAAAACTTGGTTCCTGTATGCTATGAAAGGAGAGTTTAAAGTAAATGTATATATGTAATGAAGTGAATGGAGGTAAACACAAGGAAAGTTAGAAGATATCACATATATATACATTGACACACACAGACGTATAAATAGATGTTAAAGGAAATGGAGGGCTGAAGGAATAATGGAGGAATGGATGGAATGGAAGGAATGGACGGACGGACAAATAGGGAATGGAAGAGAAGGGAAATGGAATTGCTGATAGCCAAAGCAAATTGAAATGTGAGAAATGGTCAAATGTAAAGCTGGCCAAAATGAGTCGACTTGTAGAAGACATTAATCTTGCATTTTTTTTGTTATTCTTGCTATCCATTTGAATAGCGACTCATTCACTGTGATAAAATCTAGCTATGCACGTGTTTACTGTGCAATGTTTTTAGTAGCCACCTTTTCTTCTTCTTGCTGAGTCAAACTTTTTTATTAAGAAGTGTCATATTTGAGAGCTTGTTTCTAGCATGTAGTTGCTCACATTTGTGTATAAATAGAGGTGCTTTCTCCCTCAATTGAGATGCATTATGCACTCTTGAAGCTTATTTTTTGAGTTGTTATTTTGATTTTCTGAGATTGAGAGTTTGTGAGAGGTTTTTGAGAGTTCTTGAGAGGTTTTAAGAGAGTTTTTGGTGGGTTGAAGAGAGATAATTGGGAATTGCTTGCTGATTTTGGGAAGGTTGAGCTAGGAATCCAGTTTGATCAATTGAAGCTTTGCATAACTAGGTATGTTGATTTCTACTCTTTTATGCTTTATATGTTTTTGAAGAGATTATATTTCTTTGGTTACCTTGTTTTGGAAAATATATTTAATTGTTTATTATGGAAAGATTCTTGATGAGTCTAGTTGTTAATAAACCTTATTATAGAGATATATGCATATACTCTATATAATAGATTATGAGTGTTTAAGTTATTAACTTATAATGCTAAACAAACCATTGAGGATGATGAGGGTAGTAAACACAACCGAAAAGGTGGCATGATAGAAATGTCATCATAGTTAGGTTGTGATGTTAAGCAAACCTTGATTGATAATATTACTTGATTGGTTACTTATTCCTCCTAGAAAGAAGGAAGAGAATCTCGACTCTTGGGTTAGGGTACAAACTTAGTGGTTATATCATGGTTAATAAAATGTATTTATGGTTGGACCGTTAAAAGACTTGGTTGGGTTAATTCGACTCAATCGTCTCTAGAGGTGGATAAATGGGAGAAACCAAAGGAAGGTTGGTGGAAGGTAAATTTTGATGGGGCTTCAAAAGGAAACCCAGGTCCATCAGGGGCTAGTAGAATTGTTCATGATTGGAATGGGAATGTGTTGGCCATAGGTGCAATGAGACCGAAGGAAGGAACTAACAATGTAGCTAGAGCAACAACAACCTTAATGGCAATTAAGTTAGCAAGAAAGTTAGAGGCAATAAGGATTCATTTGGAGGGTGATTCCTTGATAATCATCCAAGCAATAATAAAAGGAGGAATTGATGCTTGGCATTTACAGGGAGCGATCAAGAAAATCATTGAAGAATTAGCTCCTTTTAAGGACTATAAGGTTAGTCATATTAGAACTGAGAATATAGAAGCAGATACCCTCTCAAAATGGGCTCTATCTTTTGCAGAGGTGGATGGATTTAGAATTGAAGATTTTAGTGGAATTACTTTAGAGGATTTTTGTCTGATGCATTTAATGCAAGAAGGGATAAACATTAAAGCAAGTAGAGGATTGAGTGTGAAAATCCTAAAGGACATGAAGCATTGATGAAGGTAGTGTTGCCGTTGCTAAATGTACGTTCGACATTAATGGAGAAGACTGGTAATTTGATGTGTATTAAAGATACACATTTCATTGCCTTCGATGCTTCTTGGTGTGCGGTAGCAAGGAATGTATCCGGTCTGTGGTGCGAGGCAGCTTGGAAGATAGTGTATTAGAGAAGAAATGGAGGCTAATTTCACACTAAAATTGAGGAGGAAATTGGATTCCTTTATTGGCAAAGCAACCATGAAGAGGCTGAGAGGATTATTTCTTTTCAAGGATGTGCAGGTGGCACAATTTGTGGAAGTAATTTTGGGGAATGGCTTAGAAGATTTGAAGCATAGATATCAAACTAATATGGATATATACTCATTGATCATGGCTTGGGGGCTGGACTTAGGAGAGTCGGTGGAAGAAGTGAGGAAAGTAATGAAAGCGTTGGTGCAAAATGATTTCTTAATGGACATGGAAAACATCCTAGAACAAGCTATACTAGGAGAGGGATTTGTTGTGGGTGAAGGCATGGAAGGTGGGGACCTAGAAGTAGCAGAGTTAAACCGTCTTTTTATCAAGTGGCCAAAAAGACACACCAAAGCCATGTGGAGAGAAGGAGCAAAACGGGGGTAGAAAGCGCTCAAACTTTGTGTCAAATTAATGGAGGTTGAGGAGGTCATAGAGGGCCTCAAAGACGTTGCCAAAGCGAAGATGCGAGAGAAGAAGGGTTTGCGCCCGAGGAAGAAGCTGAAGCTGATTATGGAGATTTGTTCATTGGAGTTGGGAAACACTTCTAAGGCTTCTGTGTAAACACAAAGCTTAAGTTTTGTTTAGTTTACTGTATTTATTCTAGCTTTTGATATGTGCTTATGGGGTTAAGCCTTGTTTTTTAATAGAAATTGTAACTAGCTTGGGGTATGGGTAATAGTTGGTAGGGTAGTTAACAGGGGGATATGGTAGTGGGTTTTTTGCTTCATTGGAAACTGTGTTGGTTTATTAGACATTTTTTGGAAGTTGTTGGATGGACTTAAATCTAAAGATTTTGTAAATTTTGCTTTATCTTTAATAAAATAAAATATTATCACAGATAAAAATAAAAATAAAAATATATTTATGGTTATGTTATTTTTCTTATTTTGATTGAGAGTCTTTTCCTATTCACAAAACTCTATAAGAGGACTCACATTTCGGTAACCCAAAACCATATTATGAGAGGAACTAAGGGTATAGATGCATCAACTCCTTGCAAGTTGATAAAGTCCTCTAGATGATATACAAATATAGTAAACATGTGAATGTCTAAGGTATTTTGAAAGTGAAGCTTTATGATTGGTTGTCGTTCACTTGAACATAACTTTACTTTGGTCAAAACCCTAGGTTAGGAATAACCTATTTGGTAGGGTTGTTCATTTGAATATTGATTGAAGTAGATAGGTTGAGGATTAGCCTATATGATCTAATTGATAATTGGATTGTTGATTATATCTTTGTTGAAGTCATTTATTGTTGAAGATTGTACTTTGGATTGAGATCATCTATTGATGAGATTATACCTTTTGATGGAAGTCATTCACTGTCGAGAATACACTCTTGAATGGAAAACTTTATTGTTGTGAATGTATTTTTGAAATAGAGTCATTTAATGATGTGACATTATGTTAATTCGTATGGTTAATTAGTAAGTAAGAGTTACTTTGAATTCCTTAAGTAGAAGTTTCATAATAAACATATGAGGTTATAGGTTATTCCTGGGGTTAAGGTTACTCCATGGCGTAAGGGGATAACCTGTACATAGGTTATGAATGGTCAATACAAATCGAGCTAGGAAGGTGGTTGGATTATATGACGTCCACTCGAACTACTGGGTGATGAATACTTTGGCCAAAGTAGTGTATGTTGCCATTGTTTACATTGTCAGTCACTGTGATCCAGGTTTAC
The DNA here is from genome assembly GCA_007258455.2 of Sequoia sempervirens. Taxonomy (NCBI): domain Eukaryota; kingdom Viridiplantae; phylum Streptophyta; class Pinopsida; order Cupressales; family Cupressaceae; genus Sequoia; species Sequoia sempervirens. The sequence goes on along the minus strand of VDFB02126957.1, from coordinate 17,307 downwards.
ATACTAGGAAAGGAAAGTCATCATATGTGTGGGTTGTAGTCACTGCGCGACAAATCTAGATATGTATGACACAAAACCAAGCTCATGGAAGGTCATTATTATTACGAGGTTACCAAACCAATCTCTTCGTTGAAGGGTAGGGCCATCTACCAAGTTTGGTGGATGTGCGAGGTACTTCAGTTAGTCTAAGGTTGGCAAAAAAGCGCTTGAGTGATGCTTCTCCTTATCAGTAGGTGACCAAGATTTGATGGAGAGCACCTGGACCATTCATACATCAATTGTTAGTAAGCTCAATGGAGCCTTGTATGCATTTTTGTATCCATTATTCTGGAAAAGATTGTAAAAGAGAAATTTTATCATGTTATTATGTATTATGAAATCAATACATTGGAAAGTTGTAATACTTTGATTTAATGCAATGGGAAAGTTTGGAAAGATATTTATTTCAAATGTGCATGCTATCTTTATATTTGAAAAGATAATTTTTATTGCTCGTAATGGTTAGATGCTTAAACTATTTACTTGAGGTTAAAACATAGGAAAGTTACTGTGTAGAACAATGGGCATGTTACATCTTCCTTTCTCCAAGTGTGTTTGATCCCCTAGTCAATTGATGTCAACCCAGTATGACATCTCCCAACTCATGCTCAACATGCATTCCCCTACTCTTATTGGCCATTGATTATGAGTAGTCAATTGCTATTCATTGTGATCAACAAAGATTTATTCTTTGCCAAATTTTGTGGGTCCTCTATGTCCAAATATAATAGGTGGTGCATGTAGGCACATGAGACTACCACGACTCTATTTGTTCCTGATGGAACTTCTTAAATGCTCGTGTATGCTTCATCTTATCCATTGATTTGGTATCATTTGAAGATCAACTGATGGATGATGTAATTTTGCCAACATCTATCCCCTTCTCTCTTCTTATTCTTTATTCTTCGTAAATTATCTAAAGCTCCCCTTGTTGTAATTTGCACAAAAGCCCCTCATGATTGTATAGATATGGGCCATCCCCTCATGTAAATATATATTGGCTTTCTAATATAGAATCAACTTTTTTAATTTTTTATACTAAAGAGTTAAATGGTCATGATTTGTTAGCTTGTAGTGAATGTGGATATGTTTTAGCACTTATGTTCTCTACAATTCATCTCAAATGATGCCTCCTAGCTTGATACTATTAATCTACATGTGTATGTCTAATTATGCCCCTTAAACTGAAGTGAATTATTTGTTTGTATTTGAATGCTCATTGACCACATATGCTAGTTAATGGCATTATGCATGTAGGCAAATTTATGTAGTGTAAGTTGAGGTAGCTTAGCGGTAAGCATATGTTTTACATAAAGGAGACTTAGTTGCATGTTGTAGAGAAAGCTAGTTAATCACCCTTATTTGGTGCTCCTTTGCCCACTCTTATCCTCCTTCTATTATAATTCCTTTTACTAGTTAATTAGGATAGGCTAGTTACTAGAATAGTTTTTAGTTTTGAATTGTTTGTAGTAGTAGTCTTGTTTACTTGGTTTAGTAGTAGGTGTAGAATAAAAGAGCAAGTCATTCTACTTTAGAAAATTTTGCATGATTATTCAAAAGTAATTGTTGATGTGTGAGTGCTCTATTATGTTGAAGTTTCTTAGTTAGTAGCAAGATCAACAAACACAATTCGTACTTTTGTTGTGCCTTGTAAGTGATGGTTGTAGCCACAATATTCACACACGCAAAAATTTGTGTCCATGCTTGTCTATAAACACAAGAATCCTTATTGCCTTCTCTCTATGAAAACTTTCCCCTCAAATGTAATAATTCAGAATCCATTATCTTTTCCTCAAATTCCTATTTTTTTTTAATTATTTTATTTGTCAATTATAACTACTCAAATCTCAACACTTCATTTCAATCTCATATGTGAATATAAATTTAATATAATTAAATTATTATTTTATCTCATATCTCTATCCAATTTTATATATAGTACCTCCTCATTTCTTTTCCTTGTTTGTGTTTAAAGCGCGTCCACAAACTTTATTTTAACTTTGTCAAATTTTAATATTATTATTTAAAAAACATACTATTTGACTGATGGAACAATTAAATTATATTACTTTTCTCAAATAAAATATATTTACTGGTGTCGCCCCTTCACGATGCGATCTCTTTCAATTTTTTTTAAAAATTACATGAAACTTTTCAAGTACCTAAGAAATAAATTTACAAAAAAATTCACTGCAATGAAAAACGGGGGACTTCTATCGTGATCTGCGAGACTTTTATTTGGCAATATAAATAAATAAATTTATTTTTCTTTCTCGTAAACTAGTCTTTACCTTTGTTTAAAATCCAATAAAAATGAGAAGGCCTATCATTTTTGTTGCAGGCGAACCTAATATACGTACCCTGAAAACCACGCGCGTATTGTGAGGAGAACCCGCGACGTCTGGGGCCCTCAAATTTTCTGTTTTTTTTAATAAAGGTGAACGAACAAATCAAATGTTCTGTTTTAGGCACTGGAAAGAAAGGCTTTGAATTTGCCGGTATGCATTGAAGCTGCATTTGCAACCTCTTTCGGTTGAAGAAATTGATCGCCTACTTTGAAGGTTACCTAACGGTACGTTTCGCCGGGAAGCTGCGCTTTTTCTTAAAATATAAGTTTTTGTTGTTCAGTGTTTGGAATGTAGTCAGTAAGTGTTGGCGGGAAAAGAGTTGCCGATGAAAAATTGGCACATTTGAAGAGGGAAGAATTTGTCGAGCAGATCTATGGAAGAAGAATTTGCGGTAAAATTCGAGCTTTGAAAAGACCAGGGGAAAGCTGCGATTTTTACTTTGGCTTTGGTTTACAAAAAAGAGATAATAAATCTTCTTTTGTTGTTGTGGAAGTCGCTCTTGCAAGCCCTGGAGTTTTTGTAAGAAGGCGTGTGAAGGAAAGTGTTTTGAGTGGAAAAAACTGGTCTTTATCAGGAGCAGGAAGCAGATCGTCTTCAGGGGTGAAAAATTCGCTGTCATTTTTGCCGATTCGAAGATCAAATAGAAGCTAGGGTTTTTCTTTGCATTTTCTTAGTCAAAGTTCAGAGTAAAGATATGGTTTGTTATTTTCTTGTTTCAAGCTCAAAGAGAAGGTAGGATTTGATATTTGCTGGTTCGAAGCCTCTCAAAGGGAAAAACATGGTTTATTATTTACTTATATAAAGCTCAAACCAAAATCAGGGTTTGCTTTCGTAGTTATTTAGTGAAGTTGAATGTGAGAGCTTTGGAGTTTTCAAAGAAAACGTAAAAAGGAAAGAATATTTTTTTAACTGAAAAACTAGCATCTTTTGAGGATGAGATGGATACAGGGAAGAAGAGCTTAGTGTGAAATTTGTCTGTTTAAAGCTCCAGGGAAAATCTAGGGTTGCTATTTGTCTGTTTAGAGATCGAAGTAAAGCATGGGCGTTTTTTTGTGGTTATTTAGTGAAGCGTTTGAGAGCTCTGAAGTTTTCAAAGAAAAGGTAAGAATGGAGGATATTTCAGTGAAAAATTGGCAATCTTAAAGAAGTAGATCATCTAGAGACAAGAAGAGTTTACTTTGAATTTTGCAAATTTAAAGCTCAAAGGAAAAGCGAGGGCTTTTTTTGCTGTTATTTAGTGAAGTTGAGCTTTAAAGATCTGGACTTTGTCAAAGAAAATGTGATACGGAAAAAGTTCATTGAAAACTGTCGTTATTTAAGCAGGAAGAAATCGATAGTCTACAGGGAAGAAGAGTTTCGCATAACTTTTGCTTGTTTAAGGGAAGGCTAGGGCCTGCATTCACGGTTATCTCCTGATTTTCCATTTGTAACCTTTGGAGTTGTCAAAAGAAACACGAGGAAAGAATTTTCAGTGAAAAGCTGTTATTCTTTAAAGAGGATGAAATAGGATAATCCGCAGTGAAAAACAAGTTGGGATAAATATTATTTGTTTATATATTAAGGAAAGCCTAAGGTCTCTTTTTGTGGGCTTTTTAATGAAGTTACAAAGGGTTTCTGATAATGAACTTGCAGTATAAGGAGTGAATTGGTAACTGACACAGGACAAGAATTTATTGTAGATTTCACATGTCCAGAGATAAGAGGGAAAGCTAGGGTTTTTTATTCATGGTAATTGTTGAAATTGCTCTTTAGGCTCTTGGATCAAAGAACCTTGCACAAAGGAAGGAGTTTTACTGTTTTTGTTAACTTACTGTCTATCTTTAGAAGGGAAGAAATTGGTCAACTACAGGGAAGAAAAGTTTACTGTAAATTTCATCAGTAAAAATTTGAGGGAAAGCCAGGGTTTGTTCATGCAGTTATTTAGTAAAATCTGCACTTGCAAGATCTTGAATCTTCAAAGGAAACCTATGAAGGTAAGGTTTTCAGATGAAGGAAAATTGTCAATGGCACAGCATCAGCAAAATAAAGTTCGTTTACAGCTGCGGATGTCATCTGTTTCACTTTTGTGTGTATCAATGCTGGCTGTTTTGGCTCTATTATCAATTTTCATGGGGCCCTTGCTTGATCTTGACCAGTTTCCGCACCCCTCTTTAGCGCATCGTCGTTCGCGTGCAGTGGTAAGCCATTTATCAACTATTTTGTGTCAAAGTATTTGCCGCTGTGGGATTTGAAACAGTGACTACCATATAATGGTTATTAGGGTCAACTAAACAAACAAGTATTGCATTTAATCTTGTTAGGTTTTCACTGAATTTTTGTTATAGGGTTATGTTGGATATATGTCTAGGGCCATTTCTGCCTGTAGTTAAAATTGGATGCATGCTATCTTATTTAGTGTTATCTTTTTGTGTGGTCAGTTCATTTTTTTAACCATTTGTTGGAATCTTCTTGGGTGTTCAATGCAAATTTTCAAAATAATATATTTTTGATTGGTAAAGTATAGTACTTTGAACCAGAAGAATGCTACACCCAATTTGATGCAATATGTTAGGAATTTTTACTCGTTGACTTGTATTTTTGAGTATTTGAACTGTGATCTTTCCTTTGTAAGGGTATTGATTTTAAATTTACCACTTTATCTCATCCCAACTTACATGGTCAATGCTTAAATTGGTAGATGTGGACTTATTATAAGTCTGGGCGGATCGATTAAAGTATGGAATTTTGAATCTCTTATGTTTAGCAAATTTTAAAATTGTTTTTTTGGTGAGGGTATCTAGAGAATTTACAGGCCTAAGTTCTGTCCTAGGAAATGCCCTATGCCAGCTCTCCTTACCTCAACTGGAGTTGAGTGAATCAATCTGGGATCTAACTCAAGACAGCCCTTATTCACTGGTTGGTCTGACCCGATGGACATTTTCCAATTTGTTTATGATATTATATTTTATACAAATTCTAGGAGAAGAATAATCAGTTGTTTTTTAGTATCACTATCCAGTGATACCTTTGTTTGAAGTTTTGAACCTTGTTATTATCTTGATACCTTTGATTTCTTTACTTTGATGCATTTCATGCTCTATCTTCAATTTTGTGTAATTTTTTCCAATATGTCAGGTTTCACAAATTGAATGCTCCCCCTCATTGATACACATGGTAGAATAAGTGCCACTTTTACGGCCTAACTGCTAAAAGTACACCAGTCATGTATGCTGTCTAGCAGGCACTCTGTTGGCATAAAGTGGCATATGGTATCGACTCACCAAGTCATGGTGTTTGATACATAAATTGAAGTACAATGCACATGCACATTTTATTTAATCACAAACAACCAAATCTTAGAGATGAGCTTATTACACACCTTTTGGGATGGTATTCATGTACACCAGAGCTAAAAAACAATGAAATAGAAACATGTGAAAAAATTGCACCCGAAAACATAGTTTTAGATATAGCATTCATGTACAAAATAAATGAAAAATGATATGATACTAAAATGTAAATTGAATTCCCACATACATAATGCTTATTTAGTATGACTACTAGGTTCATCTATATAGAAAAATGAAAGAGAGAAATTATATGAATGTCTTGGAATGCCTAAAGTAGGTGAATGGGACTATAAAAATAAACACAACTATAATAAGAAAGCACTAGGGCGAAGAAGTCCTAGGCATTGGAAATAAAGAAATACCAAACACTAAAACAATGCCATCTTAATTGTAAGTGGTGAACTCAAAGTCATTAAACCCCAAAAATCTCCTTATTAAAGCATAGTTTATAAAATGCAGATAGCCTTGTAGGGAAAGACCTTGGATACAACAAAGAGTATAAGAATTACATTTCAAATGAAACTTTGGCAAATTAGTAAAATTACAAAATTGCAAATACGAAAATTTAAATACTTGAATACTAAATAAAATTTGACAAATGAAATTTTCAAATTGGAGATTTCTATTATATCAAAACTATCATAAAGATGATTACAATGAGTAGCATGATATCAAAACAAGTACGAAATGTCAAAATGTAGTGAAGCGAGGCCTCTAATCATCCCCAAACTCCTCATCAATGGAACTATTGGACTCCTCATGGTCAAGCTTCGCCAAACTATTACCAACCAGCCTTGAATTTGAAGTCGTAGCATCCTCATCAATCTATGTTGGCTCCTCTAGCTCTACATACCATTGTGCTGATGGACTCTCTTTGTACACAAGTGTTTTACGGTCAATGAGACGCAAAGCACTATGTACAACCACAAGCTTCTCTGCTCTCCTAGAGGTAAAGTCTGTTCCTCTTAAGAGAGTGGATGAAGCTATAGATAGATCAGTTCCTCTGAGCAGTTGAAGAACTAGAAACCTAAGATAACAATCAGATGGCTAGAGTGGTAGTCAAAGTTCCTGATCCATGGCAAGTCCACCACAAAATTCGGTCCTCCTGTGCCATAGTTTCCATATCCATCGTGGCTGCATCAAAATAATCCCTTAGAGTGGCAAATTTGGTCCACTCAATGTGAATCGTGCTGGCATCTATAGGATCATACATATTCTCAATAGCCTTGAAGAACCTTGCCTTCACCTTCGCATCCTCTATCGGTGTAACTCTACAGGCCTACTCTTGTATCACTTAGGATTCAATGCATAGGCAGCCATGTGTAAGAGAGTGTTTAGCTTCTCCCATCTCCGACGAATGATTGGCTAAATGTGCTCATTGTAGAATGCTAATGTGGGGTCCTTCTCTTGCACGATAGCCCTCATTTGGTCAAGCATAGAATCAATGCACTCATACACCTCTCCAAGGTTAGGTGCATCCGCATCCCCATATTTGATGACCATGAGTTGTAGTGACTCTTGCAACTCAATCATATTCTCCAAGAGAATGAAATATGATGCATATATGGTCTCAGTAGGTTTCAATAACTCCTTTTTAGAACTCTTGAAGAGTGCATGTGAAGTGTGGTGGTTGCAGATAAACATCCGCACATCTCTAGCATCATTGACCACTACTGTGATCCACTCAATCTTCCCCATGTCCTTGAGTGCATTGTTCATGGCATGCACACAACATGGAGTCCACCAAATATGTCTGTAAGCTGCCTCAACAAGTTTCCCCACAGCTTTGCAAACACGTGCTGCATTTGTCACTACATGGACCACCTTTTTAGGCCCAACCTCCTCAATAGCGTCCTTGGGGACCTAAAACTGAAAACCATCATCTTTGCGATGCCCTGAACAATCAACTGCCTTAATAAAGTATGGGCCCTCTGTACTTGTCACCATGATATTAACGAGTGGACGATGGCTAATGTCCGTCCACCCATCCATGACTATAATGCATCTAGTCATCACCCAACATTCCTTCATCTTCTCCATCAACACATTGATCTTGGAATAGGTCTTTTTTTTTTTTTAACCTGCAGACGGCCCCCCATATAACCCCCCACCGTAAACCGGACCCTGGCGGGGGACACACCACTAGCGCCGGAGAGTCGAACCCATGGTGGGCGCCCTGCTACAGGGAACACCTTAACCAACTGAGCTAGGACCGGCGCCCCGATCTTGGAATAGGTCTTATCCAAGATTGTGGTCCTCAATTTTGTCTCACTTGGCGGCACATATGATGGTCCTCCCCTTGTCACCATCGAGATCATCTCCTTATAATAAGGAGATCAAGCTAGATGAAATGGGATGCCATTGGCAAAGAAGAACTTGACAATCGCATCATCTATCTCATCCTTCAGCTGCACATTAAACAAATCAGCTATGGGGTTACTTTGAGTTTGCAATTTGTGTTCCCCCTACCCTCTCCTGCATAGGCATTGGAAGATGAACATGGTGTCACTCTGCTCATCTGCAAAGTATGACTAGAACTTTGTGGCTGGCTCTGCTGAACATGTGCCCTATGAAGCAAAGTAGTAGGCATAGGTGTAGTTGCACTATCATCAGGAATACCCCATAGCTTATTTATCTCAGCTTTGTATTTGAGGTTTGCCAGTCTTGCCAAAAATGAACATGTCTCCACACCTTTTCCTTGAATAAAATGAAGGTGTGCATTAACAGTATTAATGCTGCCATACCATTCTAGATCACAAAAGTGGCACTTCCACCTCCTTGTGCCACTAGATGTCCCTGGCTTGCTTGGTAATTTTGTTACAAACTATTTAAGAGGAGACTTACGATCAAAAGGACCCTTAGTGTTGTTGGCGTAAAAACTAACACCTCTGGAGTGCAGGTTTGTACGGACAGCTATGCACACTGCGTAATGAGTGCTCTTCAAATTAGGAGGGGAAGCTCCCTCGTTGTGCTGGAATGCGTGGAAAAGAAAAGTAATCTAATTCCTATCTTTTTGTGCTCAGCTGGAAGAGGCACAAGGTTAAGAAAACCAAGAACGTTGCAGCTAAGGATTTTCTGGTTTCGCAGATCATTAACTACAACTAAGCTAACTACTTTAAATCTATCCAGTTTCCTCAAGAAAACAGAGCATGAGGAAACGGAGCAAGGTTTGACTATCCGACGATAAACAAGTATAGATTCTCAACTTGAAGGCAAGGTGGCGCATCTATCACTCAATCTAGACAAGTTTATTGGAAACAACATCACACGATAAACTAAGTACGGATTCTCAACTTGAAGGCAAGGTGGCACGACTATCACTCAATCCGAATAAGTTTATTGTTCACAACAACACACGATAATCCAAGTGCAGATTCTCTACTTGAAGGCAAGGTAGCACAACTATCATCTCAATCTGAACAAGTTTATTGAACACATAACATGAAGGATAGCCAACTAGGATAATAAATTGCATTGGCGAGACACGCATACAATCTACGATCAACTAGCCACTATATCTAACTAAGGCAAGCATTCACCATCGTAATTGCATGAAACCCTATGTGGCATAACAATTCATCACAATAGTAAAATACTCATGAACAGATACAGAACGAGCAATATTGAGGGCAAGGTAGGCACAACATATATTTCTCTCGCAAAAGTTCGTGGAATGATACAAAATAACAATACTACAGCAAGGTGGCGTCATGTTTGCTATCATGCAAAAGTTATGTACAAATGAGCAAAAACTCTTATTTATAGACATCAAAAGGTGTAGGAACCCTAAAATCACCTTGAGTCAACTATAGTCTTGCAATGCATGCAAGATTTATTGCTAAGCCCTAATAAAGTAAACTATACAGCTTAACTGGAAAACTACCATCGCTAACCGAAACATCTAATCTAAAAATGGACAATTGTGCAAGCATGCACGCCCTTATTGAAAGCATGTTAACTGGAACACTACCATCAGTTAACGTAAAACCCTAAATAAAACTCCAAGTAAATAAAATTGATCTCAGAATAGATATGCATGTGATGAAACAACGAGTTAACTTGAAAGGGTAACGCCAAGTTAACTCCTGTGTATAAAGTCTATTCTGAGAGGTGGGAACTGAGGTCTACTGATCGTGATCTCGAACAACCAATCCCTCAACGAGATTGTTAACTACATCAACATCTGAATGTCAGCATCTTGAGTAATCTTGGCAATCTTTGCACACTCAAACTAGCATTTCACTGAGTGGTAACTTTGGCGGCTCCGTAATTGAAGTGATGGACATTATCTCTTCTATAGCTTGATGCTTCTGACGCTTTTCCTTATGAAAAAGTGTTACATGACGAAATTGTGAGGTTTGACTGTGCACACTCTAGTTGTGAGAAATGCAAACGGACTTGCTGCACATGCAAAATTCCAATAGTATCAACCCTCTAAACCGGCTTTGGAAGACAATCGGCCATACGAGGCATGCAACCATGTGGACTTGAGTGATTACGCCTGTCAACCCTCTGAAAGCACTTGATACAAATCGGTTTCAACTTTTCTGATGCAATCGCGAATTAAGACCGATTTGGTCTTGAATTCAATCTACGTGTACTGTACTCTGAAAACTCGCCTGTTGACTGTGAACACGGCTATATTCTGACAACTTTTCTAGAAAGCTAAAAATAGCCCACTAAGGCTAAAAATAGCCTATCGAAGGGTAATTTTCAGCGAAAAATCTGAGATATGGGTTTTGTCTAGAAAAAGATTCTAAGACAACCCAGAACGTCAGAAATGCGAAAATCTGACTTCTACTCGACCATGCAAAGAGTTTTCAGTTGAGAAAATTAGAAACTCGAGAACGAATGTTCTGGAGTTAAAAATTCCTGAAAAATCAAACGCACGATTTTAACTCGAGGAAATTGTATGAAAATGATCCAGATGTTTGAACTTGTTGAATTTGCCAATTTCAGGAACATGCGAATTGAAATATGAGAATCAAGGAGGAAAAAGACGTTTTTTGTATGCTCTTCTTCAATGAAAAATCGCCCTTGAATCCTTCAAATTGTTGATAAATGTGAACTTTTAACCTGCAAAAGAATGAGTTTGATGAAATCGCCTTTGGAAATAGATGAGAAATCCGCCTTTGCCTTGAAGAATTGCGAATTTCCTTTGAAGATACGCCTTTGTTCTTGATAAAATTCGCCTTTACTTGAAAAATACGAATTTCCTTAAGATTTGAATTTCCTCTTTAAGAAATACGAATTTCTCTTTAGCTTGGTGAATAATAAATGAAGGCGCCATGTTTAAATAAGAGAAAATTCGCACCAACTTGTGAATTGCAAGATTTAAAACCCTGACTGAAATAGATGCCTTCTAATTGGACCCTTCTCAGTTTCACTGCCACTGACTCGGAGTTCGAAATTAAATAATAATAAAATATTCATCATCATGCAATTTGAAATCTTAGCATAAAGAGGGCGCCAACTTTAGAAAATCGCCATTTAATGCCAAATATGCATAATAAATATTAAATATTATTCAACTTCAGTTGACAAACCAGATGAAGCTTTAGGCTTCACCGTTGGACTTCACCGATTCCGAAAAGTCATCATTCGAGCTTATAGGCGTCCATTTGCTCAAGATTTTACACTTTTTATTAACTTCCTACTTTGTAGCTGAGTACAAAGTTACAACTGGCCATCTGCGACACTGAATCCTAAGTGACCGGATGATGCTGAGACTGAACCGAGATATTCATCGCGAAGCCGGCTGAGCAAAGAAGAAATGTCTGCTAGGAGTCGTCACTGCAAAATCCATCATTAAACACCCTGAAAAATTAGGCGCCCTTGATTAAATTCATTTACAGGTACTAGACAACCATTTTCCTAAACTGCCATTTGACACTTCAAACAGCTGCTGACGGCGAATGGTGAACCCTGCTGACAAGAAACCAAGTTCACTGCATGACAGGAGACATTCTGCATCCAACGGATATACGCACGACATCTGGAAATTGCATTAAGGGTCTCAAAAGTAAAAGCGCCCCTAGCCTTCAGTTGCACTGGCAGCGTTTTGACGGAAGTTGAACTTTCATCCAAGTACCCTACTTTGTCCTTCGACACTGAGAGCTGGGATGCCCCGATTCGAGCCACGTTTGTTTTAACGGATAGCCAGAAGGATTGAGAAGAGAAGTCTCTAGAGGTGACAAAGCAAGAAAACTGCTTCTAAGACCTCAAATAGAAGGGCGCCCATCCCAAGATGGAATAAATGACCAACACTTAGCCATTTTGCAAGTTATCTTCACTTTTCAACACTTCGCCAAAGACCTCGCACGTATGAGCGACTGCCAAATCCTGGAAGCTGATGGCTGGGCTCGTTGGATAGATAAAGTAATTACGCTTGAATCCCGTGAAGACTTCGAAAGCGAACAACCTCATCTGACAGGCCTAAAGGCTAGGCGCCTCTGGCTTGTAGAAACACAATGAAATTGATATGCCAGTCTGCCTGTGAAATGACGTGCTGGGTAGAACTTCTGCCATGATCACCCGGAATGTCGGATCGACAGGCAACTTGGTGCAACGCGAAGCTGGACTAGAGTAGTACTGATGTCAGGAATACCTCGTCAGCAAACTGGACCATCTTAAGGGTCATTTTAACCAGCGCCTCTGAGCTATAGTTGCACTGGAAACACAACGAAGAAACTCAAAGATGTGAAATCTCCATTATAAGCTCATCTTCAGACATCGGCTGCCGAAGCTCTGGAACTAGGATGACTACGTTTGATAGCTTGTTGGACGAGCAAACTAGTCGTGAAGAAATTGACTGCTTCAATCATCAAAAAAACCAAAATCCAAACCTCCATCTAGAAGGGCGCCCTCAAGCTACAGGCGTGCTTTTGCTGGAAAAGGACAAGTTTCTGTCATGTGAAACTTTGGAATCTTCAACTTCTGTTGTCAGTTGCCGTAGTTACGAGTCTCAGAAAGCTTCGCTGGATAGCTCATCAGATAACCAGACCAATTCTGAAGAGGTTAACTGTATTTATGAGCACTTTCAACAAGATCTTGACCTTCAAACAGAAGGGCGCCCCTGGGCTACAGGTGCGCTTTCTTGTTTTTTCTCTGAGAAATCCTCATAATTTAATCACTAAGAACTCCGTCTTGACCACTGAAATGACCATGTGCAACGTGAAATGCTGTCATGAAACGCTCCTCCATCACGAAATGCTCCGTTCTGAGTCTCTGATTTAGGTTTTGATCAATGAAACTGCCTTTAACTGACAAAATATTGACAAAAACTCCATGCTTGATATTGCCCAAAAACTGTATTTTACATCATTTTATCAAGACTTAGACTCTTTTATGCAAAATGCCTTGATGAAGCAAAAATTTTGGTTTTGGGTACAACAAGTGTATGCTGTCAGTAATGCGGAAGGGCACTCTATAGTACTTGCTTCACTCTTCATGGAACTAGTTTGGGCTTTAGGCTGAGCCCCATGGTCACCGCTCTCAGTCTCAGGGTCGTATTTAGATTCAAGTTCACTATGAGCATGAATCTCTACCTCATCCTCACTCATGTCATAGAGTTAATTGTGACAATGCAATAAACAATATAAATTCTATAAGTGCCTAGTTTCAACCTAGTTTAACAAATTTGAAAATAAAATTTAAAATTTGATGTTGAATCTTGATGGCAAAATGAAAAATGAACAATTAACATTGAAATGGAAGCTGCAAATGCATATTCATATTTCCATTTCAATGTTCATTTTTCATTTTTCATTTTTCCATCAAGATTCAATTTCAAATTAGGTTTTGAAATGAAACTAAAAAATTAGAAAAAAAAAAATAAAAAAATTTGAAAGAACTTTAAAAAAGAGCTATAGAAACCTACTTCGTGCTTGAAAAATCCTTCCAAGTTGGTGTAGAATCCTCCTCTTCTTCTTGCTCCTTCTCACCCCTCTTGCACTTGCAGCACCTCAATCTCACACTTTCACTCACTCTTCACATCGTTTTCTCTCCTTTTCACCTAGCTGTTGCAAAACAAGTAAAACCAAATATGAGAAAAATAGAGGATTTGAGAGTAGTGCATATATTTCTGCATTAAAACTGTGTTTGAATTTTTTCATTAACATTTCAGATCATGCTCCATGATCCATCATTAGGATGATGAGCAAAAATCCACAAAAGAGAATGATCCTCAGGTTTCTCTTCTTTGGTTTTTTGCTCATCGTCCCGATGATGGATCATGGAGCATGATCCGAAACGTTGATGAAAAAATTCAAACGCAGTTTTAATCCAAAAATATATGCACTATTCAATCATGGACTGTGGAAATTTATGGCTTTTAAAGGATTTGAGTGTGTTTTGTAGAGGTTAGAAGCAATGGAGGGGTCCCACTTGCCTTTAGGGCTCGGCCCAAGGCACAAATTTCCAAGTATTGAAAAGAAATTTAAAGAAAAAAGACACCTTTTGCAGGTCCCAGTGTTGGCGTAACAACTAGCACCTCTGGAGTAAGAGTTGGTACGGTCAGCTATGCACACTACGCAATGAGTGCTCTTCAAATTAGGAGGGGAAGCTCCCTCGTTGTGCTTCACAAAAGTACTTGCAAATGGAAATAAACTAAACTAAATCCTGTCTTTTTGTTTCAGTTGTAGAGGTACAAGGCTTTCTCGAAAACTATATACGTTGCAGCTGAGTATTTTCTGGTTTTGCAGACTACTAACTACAACTATGCCAATTAATTAAAATCTATCCAATTTCCTCAAGAAAACAAAGCATGAGAAAACGGAGCAAGGTTTGATTATCAGACGATAAACGAGTGTAGATTCTCAACTTGAAGGCAAGGTGGCACATCTATCAGCTCAATCTAAACACGCTTATTGATAACAACACCACACGATAAACTGAATACGGATTCTCAACTTGAAGGCAAGGTGGCACGACTATCAGCTCAATCCGAATATGTTTATTATTCACAACAACACACGATAACCAAGTGCAGATTCTCTACTTGAAGGCAAGGTGGCACAACTATCATCTCAATCTGGACAAGTTTATTGAACACAAAACAGATTTGATCTAACTATGGAAAGAATTCACCATTACAATTGCATGAAACCCTATGTGGCATAACAATTTATCATAATAGTAAAGACGCATGAACAAATACCAAAAGAGCAATATTGAGGGCAAGGTAGGCACAGCATATATTTCTCTCTCGTGCAAAAGTTATTTACAAATGAGCAAAAGCTCTTATTTATATACATCAAGGTGTAGGGAACCCTAAAATCACCTTTGAGTTAACTACATCTTGCAATGCATGCAAGATTTATTGCTAAGCCCTAATTAAGTAAACTATACAGTTAACTGGAAAACTACCATCAGTTAACCGAAACATCTAATCTAAAAATGGACAATTGTGTGAGCATGCACGTCCTTATTGAAAGCGAGTTAACTGGAAGACTATCATCAGTTAACGAAAACCCTAAATGAAACTCCAAGTGTGTAAAGCTAATCTCATAATAGATATGCATGTGATGAGACAACGAGTTAACTTGAGAAGATAACGCCAAGTTTAACTCCTGTGTGTAATGTCTATCCTGAGAGGTGGGAACTGAAGTTTACTGTCCGTGATCTCGAGCAACCAATCCCTCAACGAGATTGTTAACTATATCACTATGTGGAGCTATGAGACTCTGTCGAAGAATGCTATGTCGGTGCAGCATATCCTCACTAGCTGTGATCTGACACCGAAGTTCACCTCTGCTCCTTGTTGCCTTGTCGAACAATGCTGACATGACTGTAAGCTGAGTAACCTTACAGCCAACGGTCTCCCCATTGAAAATGGTATGAATGAGTGCCTGAAGCTTTGATTGAACATTGGTAATCTCAACATAGGCACCACCGTCAATCTGATATCGACACGGTAAGCGAGAAACCAAAGTTCTCACCGACCGAAGTGCACTAGTAACATGCTCTCTATTCTTAGCCAACTCTGACGCCAAAGTCTCTTCTATCTTTGCCTTGAAAACCAATTGTGTTTTCCAAGAGTAGATAGCTTCCCTATCCTCTGCATCTGTGACTGCATCATATGCCACACTCAGGTGAGCAATCATAATCTTATCCCGGGGTTTATTAATCGCCATATCTCGTTCCTCATCCTGGAGACGAATATGGAGCTCTCGTGTATTATACCGCAACTGATATAACTTTGTAAGCATAGCACGACCTCTAGCAACGAACTCTTCCTCCCACTCATCCAAACGCTTGCCATATGCAACTAAGTGATTAAGTTGACTTTGCTCTGCTAGAGGCTCAAGCATCGGCGGGAGTGTGGCGATGACCTCTGGTCTATGTACAAGGCTAGAAATATACTGACGAAGCTGTTTGATTTCAGCCTTGAGGGCTGCCTTAACTTCTCCATCCTTCAGTATTCTATCCCTGGTACTGTCTGTAGCAACTTGTAGTAAATCAACCTGAGTCTGGCGAGTGCTACGACCAAGGTTGACTGTGATAACCTCAAAGTCCTGAGATTCTAACTCAACCAAGCTCTTCCCTTGTGGAGGTACAGCAGTCTCGACTACGATCTCCATATCAGTATTCCTTTCCACGTGAACCATGTTCTTGACCCTCTTATCTGGCGCGTCCTGATAAACCTCATCAAAATCAGAATGATTAAGAACATAGGATGGCTGCCTCCTCTTCCTTCCAAGTTGAGCTTCGATCCAAGATTGATCTTAGCTAATACTACTAGAAGGGTCTGTACTAGCAACAGGAGGTTGCGATGAAAGTGAATGTATAGAGGACCCACTACGAGGTGGAGAGTCTAAATCCAATTCAATGTGAATTGGGACTGGCGACTGCTCTGGAACTGATGTAGGAACTTGAGGCTGAACCTCAGGCACTGGCGGACTCTGAACTGGTCTCTGAGCTGGCTCTGTGACCGGCTGTCTATCAGGCTCCGTGTGTGTAACAGTGGCAAGCGCCTTGCCCTTTGAATTGTTTGGCGCTTGACCTTTCTTAGGAAGGTTACTCCTTTTCTTTTGTTTGGGTTTTGATGAGGAAGGTAGCGAAGGATTCACCACTACGGGCGGCTCTGCTCTAGGCACACTTACCCTCCTTGTCTTCTTGCTGTCGAGGTAAAGTATATTGTTCTGAATAACTCTACTTGACCTCTCTTTGACCGTTGCGTATTCCTTGGCGTACCAATCAACTGCTGGCAACGGTTGTGTATCAACCTGCTCTCTGAAAAATTGAGGAAGAACCTCTCCCTCATCATCTGATAAACCTCCCACATCTTCTGACAAGAAAACATAAATCTGTAAGAGAGAGAAGCGGCCGTAACTACGTCTGCGAACCTCAAAGTCATCTGCGCAATTTGCCCAGTAATCCTCCATAGAAGGTTCATGAAATATTCCTCCAGCAAGGCGAGTTGTGTAATGACCTGAAAGATCATAGGCTCGTGCTTCAACAAGATACTTAAGATGATATTTCTCAAACTCTTGCCCTGCAACTTTGGCATCAATTGCCGTCTTGCACCAATACATTCCAAACTGAAAAGGAAAATTGATAGATGGTCTGTGCCTACAACGTAAAAGACGATG
>VDFB02126954.1:0-14815 GCA_007258455.2 Sequoia sempervirens | reverse complement strand
TCTATAGTAGCATTCTACGCTCTGGGCACTATTTGGATATTGAAGGCTTCAAAACCTTCAATTAGGTCCCATACCCTATGTCTATAAGATCACATGCAGACATTCTTGGCTATGGGGATGCCTCATAATTGATTAACTATTAGCCTAGAGTCTTCAAATTCCATTATTTGTTTAATGCCCATCCATTCCATAAGACTTAGACCTTGCATGAGGCCTTCATATTCAGCTTCATTGTTTGAACAAGAAAATTGAAAGCAAAAATATTTGAGTGTCATTTCAGTGGATGGGAATGTCAAACATATCTTGGCTCCCACACCAACTTTGCATATTTCTCTATCAAAATGTAGTGTCCACAGCTCTGAGGCATGAACACCCTTGAGTTTCTTCCTAACCTTTGAAATCACTTGATCCTCATCATAGATCACATAATTTTCCAATCTGGTTGCATGATAATTTCCAAAAGGATCAATGTCTATAAATTCACTCAAGAGGACCTCTTCTTCATCAATCTGGTCTCTAGTCACCTTCTCATCCTCAAGTAACTTAGTATAATACATCTCATCTTTGGTGATAGAGGTATTAATATCCTCAAAATTTATCATGGCCTCATCTACTATATGTTCTGAATGTAAAGGTTCAAACAATTTCTTCATCTTAGCTCCATGGTTAGTCCTAAGAATTAAGTGTGACCAATCTAAAGAAAGATACCTGCCTATTTTGATAGTAAACTCCTAGGATAAGCAAAGAACAAACATGGGAGGGATGTTAATTATCACAATATCTTGTTTGACTATGATACTAGGGTAGAAAAATAGAGTCAATGGGAGGTTCTTGATGACACCTATAGTTTCAACCTTATTCTCATCAAGCTGCATAACCCCTCTGTTTAAAGTTTCATAGCTAAGTCCTAAGGCTTCAACTATTTACTTGGGCATGAATGTAGTACTACCACTAGAGTCAATCATAGAATTATGCAACAATTTTTTACCCATAATGAGAGTTAAGAAAAAGGGGCTTGGCTTTGATTTACCTCTACTTTTGGTCAAGGATTTCTCTTCATTGTTTGTGAGGAATTTTTCCTAAGAAGATCAATCAACGACCTTTTCCTTGGATGGTTACTCTGTTGGCTCTATGCTTACATCTTCTAGTAGGGCCTTCCACAATAATGCCTTCTGCTTTGGGATAGCTAAGATATCCCAAAGGGATACATTAGTAGAGGCTTTCTTCAACTATTCCACCATAGTGAATAGCAACAGACTCAAAGACTTCTGCTCCTTAGACTTTGTTATAACAATCTCCTTGCATGGATGAGATTGTTGTACAACTACAGAGGAACTAGGAGCTTGGTCGGGAACACTTTTAGGCTATTGAGTGACTAGTTCACCCATGAATCTCCTCTTTGAGTGAGTATTATAATCTAATTGCACTTGTGGGGCCTTTGATGTGGAAATATCATTTGCAAACACTGCCTCTTCTTCCATCCATGAGAAGAGTGCATGATTGGGAGCTATATTTGTTTCTTGCTCCAAGGACATTCCTTGCATTTGAGTGGTGAGTATCGTATTTTCCATTTGTGGAGAGGCATATGCATAAATTCTTGAATCTAGCATGACACCTTGAATGCATTGTTCTACCACTCTTTGTTGTAAATTTCCACATAGAGAATCTCAAGGAATATGTGCTTCGTTGCAAGGGAAGCACCAAGAATTGGTATCATCAGTGAGATCATTTTTCCCCACTACCAACTCTCTATTCAAACTTGGGTGAAAATTTTGTAGCGGAGTAGGTACTAAAACAATCTAATGATTTGGTTGAGTCTATGGATTCGTGTGAATACCTCCTTCAAACTAGTTTTGCTAGTAGGGAGGTTTCTCGCCTTGGTAATTTTGGAAAGTTGGCTTCACAGGAATAGATTGTTGCCACTTGATATTAATTATTTCATTTGAGAAGGTCCACAACAAATCCTTGATGTTGCTTACCTCAATTTCTAAAGGGGTAGATGTAGAAGCAACATTTTACGGCATGCTCAGATATGTGTATATAGATTGGGGAGGATGAGATGCATTGGTAGAAGCTATCTCCTGGGCAAGAGCTAACAATTCTACAAATATAGGCATATCAGGATGAGGGGGTAACTTTCTAGCATCAATCAAATTATTCTTTGCCTTAATAGCAAGGCTATATGCATCTGGCAAGGTGTTCCCACTAAGGGACTAAATCATCACCGAAATGTCAGCATTGAGAGATTTTAGATAGAACATGAATGCCAAATCGGCAGGCAGACGAATAGTGGTTTGAATCCTTTGCCAAGTTGTGTGAAACTTTACATTGAAGTTGGTCATGGCCTCTTGAGGGGCCCGCTTAATGGTCACTAGCTACTAGAATAGCAAGGAGCGATCTCCATTGTTTGAAAACTACTCATAAAAAGGGTCTTTGAGCTGATCTTAGGTGTCGATAGTATTAGCTTCCAAAGTGTGGTACCAATCTAGTGAATTTCCTCTAAAAGAGGCTATAAGCAACCTTAGTGACACATTTTGATCAGTGGCACCGTGCACCAAACACACGTCTGCCACATCCTACATATGGTCAGGTGGTGTTTTTGAGCCTTCCCTAATGAATTTTGGTAAAAAAATTAAAGTAGACGTTGGGATAGGAGCCCACATGACCAGTGCTACTCGTGTTATGAGAGGGCTTCCAACATCCCATGCTACATGTAATTTCTATTAGCCATTGGTAATGAGACCTGTGGAGGGGTCAGGGCATTCGTTGGATGGGCTCTTGCTTGTACTGTTACTAGCGGTGGCACTAGCAGGATAGGGTTTTTCATTGTCTAGGATCTAGTAATAGGTCTATGTCTCATACATGCACTCTAAATTTTGAATTCAAATAGAGTCCCATTGGGCATGCCAAAAAAAGAACTGTTGATGCCTAAAATTTCTAGGCACACAACATTATGGAAAAATCAGTTAATGGGGGACCAATTGCGCTAAACTAAGTAACCTCTAGATTTTAAAGAAGATGGATCTTCATACATTGGGGGTAGAAAATGGAAAAGGAAGCAGATATATGAAAATAAAATCTAATGCTAAGGCGATATGCCAATATTTCAAGTAAATAGGCACATGAAATCTTCTTTTCGGGGATATTTGAAGGCCCACTCAACAATCTATATGCCCATAAATAACAAAAAGAAAAGATAAATTTCCAAATAAGTTAATCAAATAGCATGATACAACTTCCATATGCATTCACTAAACATGAAGAGTACAAAACATGATCTGGTTCAACAAAATTATATTGAGATATAGAAGCTTTGTAGATAAACTACTCATTACAATAAACTAGCACAATATAATGTTTTATGAAATAACTAAGGAACAAAAAGGCCAAAAAGATTGGCACAATTTGGAAGTCTTAATACAAGGAATAAAGACAATAAAAAGGCTGAGTATCTTTTAGTGCTTTCTTTGTGTCATTTTTGAACCCTTTCTTAGATAGACAAAGCAGTACATATATAGATTTTTCCCACCACCAGAAAGCTAGATAACATAAAATATTTCTCGACACGAGTCATGCTACTCCTTGCAATGATTTTATCCAATAGATGCAACAGAAAGGTACAAAAATGACATTCTATTTTCTCGAACAAAACATGCCTTTTCTACAAATGATTGCTAGCATAGAAGAGGAACTAAAAAAATTATCTCGAAGGCATGTGTCAAACCGCTTGAGGAGTTGGTTAGGAAACACGACCCAAAGGCAGTGCTTCTCATTCAAATACCCTTCCCAAGTGGCCACGGTCCCCATAGAGATGACATGTGGTGCGGTCCTCTGTATGTGCAAGATCATGTTAGGCCAAAAAGTGGCGATATGATGGGTATGTGTACAGTATGTGGCTGATGAAATTTTTTTACCCAAAAATGATGAAACAAAAAGGGTTTTTAAAAGAGATTCTCAGCTTTCCACCAATATAAGTTATGCTTTACTTTAAATTTAGTAAATAATTATTATTCATTTTCTATTTGAATTTTGACTAAAGTCTTGATTGATAGGCTGATTGAAAAACATCTATAGATTTCAACAGTATCACATCTTTTTAATCTAAAACATGTGTCACACTCTATGCTTCACATACTATAGGATTAAAATAAAAAATATTGAATTTCATTAAGGTTTGGCCAAGTTAAGGTGGTCCAACATATGAGTTTTTATATTTTTTAAAACTGTAATAAAAAATTCATAATTAATTGTTACCACAAAGAAATTACAAAAATATGCATCACATGAACATAGGTCCTCTACTTATATATAAAATGTTATAAAAAAATATTATCATTTTATTGTGGTTGGGGTGGTCTGAGAAACCTACTTATTTTTTTCCTAAAATTTAAATTACCCTACTTTTGTTAAAATTTCAAACTTTGACAAATAGATTTTATTTTTTTTAAATAAAACCTAATTGGTTTTAGAAACTACATTCAATTTGCTAGATTCTATTCCCATATTTTTGAAATAATATAGGTAACTTATTCAAATTTTTATGTCAAGTTACCTAACTCTAATTTTCCTAAATTTTTGCCACTTAAGGGCTTGTTTTTTCCATGATGATTCTGCACATACCCTCCTCGCTCAAATATTTGACTATGGGGTCCGCTAAAAAAGTACCCTCAGAAGATGCAACATGGAAATTAGGCGGAGGTCGAAGACAAAGCAAAGGGAGAGAACTCCTCAAAAGCATGCACTGCCAACACTTGGCACAAGCAGATGAAAGTTCCACCAAAAGAGAGCCTAGAGAGGTGCAAATATGTAATGTGCGAGATAAAGCTAATGTAAAACCAAATAAAATATACTCGGAGGGAGCTATAAGGATTATTTAAATCCACAGTCATTTCAAAGATACAGTTAATGTAGTTTCTTTTCTATGATGATTTTTCAAGATTGTAAAGGAGGAAAAAGAGTCCATTCAAAATTTCATTGATTGTTTCAATCATGACCTTCAACAAATTCCCTCACTTGAGCAACCAAGTAAGAAAATTCAATTTCATATATTTATATCAACTATGCATCCTGATGTTCAACTCTTTTTAAAAAGAGACAAGGTATGTGGGATTATGAAAGTGCAATTAGAAGTAGTCAAGATTGAAGATGATCTGATTATGTTGAATTTGGGTTATGGAAGTGGGTTTGTAATGAAGAATCAATTCTGGTTGGTGAAACACTAAAATATAAATTTTTGAGTCCTCATATTTCTCCAAATCATTCTTGCTCTATTGTAAAAAACTCAAACCTTATAGTTTTCAGTCTTGAGCATTTTCTTAAACATGAAAGAATGGTTAAGGAAAGTAGAAACCAAATTTGGAATGCTTAAATATATAGTCTGGGTTCCACTAGAATAGAAGAAGACCTTAGTGTGAATGGGCGAAAATACATGTTAGAAAATGAACAGCAAACAAAATAGTGCAAACAAAAAATATAAACACCCTACACCTCAAGATTGGGCAAATGATTAACTTAACAAAACAAAATGGAACCTTTTACCTTGTTGAGTTTTCCTTTTGGTTGGCCCTTCGATCTTTGATGTTGTATGCTCCTTTGATGGAAAAAAATGCAAGTGTGGATTGTAAGATGGATGGAAAATGGGTGAAAGTGGATGCAAATGAAATTATTTTGGCTAAGTATGGCTCAAATAAAAAATTTGCAAGAGTTTGGCTAGCACAATGATCTCCTCCAAAATGAGAGAAAAGATGGGGTATTTATAGAGAATTTTGGATTCTCTAGGGAAATGGACAGTTGATATTAAACCAAAATAGCCAAGATGTAGGGCTATGGTGAATTGAGAACTCACAAGCCCTCACATCTTAACATGTGGCATGTGAAGTGGCTTGAAAAAAATGATGTGTAAATGAGTTGGAAGGAGAGTACATGACATGGAGGTACTACATAGCACCTTGGGATTTGGATAAGATCTCCTCATAAAGGAGGTCCTTGTCCCCATGTGGGTGAAAGGACATGTGAGGAATTAAAAATTCCTCAAATATCCACATGGGAATGAAAGAAGGAATTTAAAATTCCTTGAAATGCATTGGGGGATTAAATGTGAATTAAAAATTCACATGGGGAAAGGGGTGCCTTCTCCAAAAGGAGAAAGTATTTAATAGGGTTGACTTAGGACACATTCCATAAATGACATGGGGATTAGGGTGACCTAATTAAGTGATTAAGGTTGTGCAAATACTTGATTACACAAATTAATTACATATTAGAGGCAAGTGGGAGAAGGGGAAGAGTTCACATGTGACTTGATGTGACAAGTCAAAGATCACATGGGGAAGAGAAAAACAAATTTAATATTCCTTGGAAGGATAAAAGGAATTAAAAATTCCTTGAGAGGTTGATTAGGCTAGTTAATGAAGGATTAGAGGGTTAGGTGGTTAAGAGAGATTAGAGGCCAACTTGCAAAAGTTGGAGGATGTGACACATCCTAATCAAGGATTAGGCATGTGCACATCCCTAATGATGAGATTAGGAGAATAATTAGGATTAAAAAAGGGATGTGACATATGAAGAATTAAATAAATGTCATATTTATTTAATTCATTTGATGAAAATGAGGATTAAAGAGATAAGGTATTTATTTATTAATTAAATACCATAGGGATTTGGAAGAATTAAGGATATTAATTAAATAATAATGATATTACTTAATCAATGCAAATAAGGGGATGCTTAGATGAAAGGGGATAAATTTGGATAAATTAAGTGTCCAAATTTAGGTGTCTACATTTTTCCCCTTTTTGAGATGGTGTTATGAAGTAGCATCATTTCAGAGAATATTAAAACATAGAACCTAGAATAAGATGGTTAGATTGGGAAAGATTCCCCAGTCATTCAAAGGAGTGACAAGGAAGGAAGATGATGGGGGTGAAGATGAAAGTTAGGGATTAAAGATTCCCCTTCGAGAGGACATGTGGGTTCAAGAGAACATGAGTGTTCTCTCGAAATAGATGAGATGATGCAAGGGGAGATGAAGAAGATGACAAGATAGGAGGATAAGCGATAGGAGATGGATGAAGCACAAATAGATTTGAGGACAAATATGATGTTGCCCCAGTCAAGGTACAAACCAAAAAGGGGTTGATGATGCATGGAGTGTTGTCAATGAGGGAATGAGAGATCCTAAAATGACATGGGGATAGGGAAGGATATGTCCTAATCATTGGTATTGATGAGGGAAGGATACATCCCAAAACACCACTAAAGAATAGGTAATAATACCTCCCGATGATGATGAGGAGAGTGTTGTTGACGAGGGAATGATAAATCCCAAAATAACACCGAACGGATATGGAAGAATAAATCTGGATGTTGATGATGATGAGGAGGATGATTGGATCAAGGCTTGTAACAAGACTAGGAACAAGACCAAGGATATGATTAGATTATTTGTGCTAGATTGAATGGGGGAGGATTGGATTGGGATATGAGATAGATGAGTGGAATAAAAAGGATGACGGACAAGATGCTTAGAATAACCAATTTATATTATTCTAAGAAGATTGAAGAAATGATGATAAGAGATTGGATGGATAGAGGAGGGAGAGTAAGGAAGGATGAAGGGATGGGGGGAATTGTGATATATAAGAGGATGGGGGATATATGCAAGACGATGGAGTGAAATAAAGAGATGCAATCCTAATGCAATTTTCCATCTTTGGAACCTTGATTTTTCTATAGCATAAGACACAAAGATTCCAAGGTATAAAAGAATGAGAGTCAATTAAGTGTTGAATGCATAAAAACTATGATTTAGAAGGCTATCCCAACACCCTAGAGTCACAGAGACCTTGGTGGACTGGGTATTGAGATAACCCTTGAAGCCTGAGGATGCCCAAGTGTAACCTGAGACCAGGGATCTTGGTGGGTACTATGTGGGACAACCAAGAAGAAAAATAGACATAAAAGATCAAGATATTCCCCTATGTTGACCAATCCAAAACACACCATGTGTATGGATCATGGCCGGCCTTATGAAATGATGATAGGAACTCGAATGATGAAGCAAAAAGCCAAAAGTATCAAAATATCATAATCAATTTCAAATGTCCTTTCCATGGGATCAAAAAGGGGGATAGATGGGATTGATGGGGTATGTTAGGAAGGATACATCCTATTGAGACTGATGATGGATACTAAATTAAAAGATTGATATGACACAAGATATTTAGAACTGATTGGATTTGATTGTACAAGTGGATCTCATTTGTTAAGATCCAGCTAGATAAGGGTGTAGCTTGATGATGCGACACAAGAGACTAACACATCCTAGTGACCTAGGGGCTCGGGGGCTGATCAAAGATTAGCCTTGCCTACGTGGAAGCGCAGAGCCCTCGTAGTTCGATAAAAGGATGACGATAGACCATGAATAAAAGTGGAAAGAAGACTGATGGAGATACTCGATGTATGTGTCAGTATATCCAAAATTTATCATGCATAATCATATTCCATTCATCAAACTAAATCAGGGACTTTATTTAAATCAAATCTTAAATCATTTTCCAAGTCAAAAGTCAAATGGGTTAATCAGCATTAATGTTGATCATCATCTAATAATCTAATCTAGACTAATCCCATCCCTTGCAATAAATCAATTTTATTGATTTATTAAAACAATCATTTTCCCTCAACATGACAAGTCAAACAGGGCATTTATTGCTGTTTTTCCTTGTCCCCCTCTCAGCATTTATTGCAAATTTGAATTCAAAAGTTCCCCCTCTTGGGCACTCTTCCCAAATCTTGCACATGCATCAACTAATCACATGGTGACAAGTGTCCTTCTATCATTGGCTTGATTTTTATCCCACATTGGTCCCTCTTCAACATTTGGCATTTTGAAAATCTTTAAATAGGTGCGTCATCCTCAAGCAAATCCTTCACAATCTCTTCACAAATCCATCATCTATGCAACTTGATGCAAGGTCATTCTCTTTGAGAACTTGATCTTGTCCATTTATCATCTCCATCTTCATAGCATTTCATCATCTTAAAGCTTATCAATCAAAGAAGGTTGGGAAAGAGGGTCACTAGCACATGTTACACCAATCCAATATGAGATAGTTTGCATCATGTTTTCTTATGCTTTTGCTTTAGATCCTTTGTCATTTGTTCGCATTTTAAACATGATGTATTATTTCATAAGGATGTTGAATATCTTGATTTGTTGTTGAAATACTAACGATTTTGCAGGTTTTATTGTTGGTTTTCTAACTACATTTTGCAGATTTCGATGTCCACAAAATGGCGCTAGAAGGAGGGCTAAATTTCGTGTTTACAATCTTGACTTCTCACAAGCTGTTATCTTGGTTTTATTAAAGATTTTGTGCTTCTCCGCTGTAAGATTTAATGAATTACTTTTGAACGATTAAAGCATTAACAAAGAAATTTGTATCTGGTGGTGTCTTTCGCAGGCAGCTTTATACTTTAAAGATGCTAGCAAAAGCATTTTTTTATTCTACCTTTGTTATTCATATGTCAAGATAGCGCAGATTTGATTATAGTTAAATATGTGACTGCTAACTCATTGCTTTATTTAGCAGTTTCCAAACACGGTGGTCTCATCAGGAATGCAATCATTTACCATAACGCTTCATATTAACATTTTCTGTAATCCGTATCTTCTTGCATGAGCCTGCATTATTCACTGTTTTGGTGAGCTTTATGCGTCGTCATGAATCAACGTATTCCATGAGAAAACATCTCATTTTGGCATTCTGTTAAACAGTCCACGCGTTTTGTCTATGCTTTCACATTTTTGTCAAACAGTTCCCGTGCTTTACCTATGCTTCACATTTTCTATAGCCATTCTGTCAACGGTTCACGTGTCCTGTCTATGATTGCATTTGTTTGAAAGTTACTTGTACCTCTTTCAAATCCTTCTGAGCATTCAATACGTTCCATTAAATGACATCTCTTGGAAGTATTCAGTCAAACACTTCGCATTCCCTCTCTATACTTCCATCTTGGTGCTGGCTGGGAGGATGCTAATCGAAAGTTGTAAAAGAAAAAAAAAAAATCGGCTTCATACCCTGCTAATAACATTTTGTTAAAAGTTCCTTGCACCTTTTTCAGTATTCCTTGGGTGACTGTGCCTCTTGCTTTGCTTCGAAAGGCTTTAGGAGATCTGAGTCTGTGGGATCGGAAACGTCTTTTCCTGTATATTCGTCACCTTGGTTTTCACTTTCAGCTTGCCTTTCCCATCGGCCATTGCGTGACTTTACACAAGCCAATAGAATTTTGTTTGAAAGAATTTTGAATGGCATTGGAGCGTAGCTTTATGCCTTGAAAATTTCTAAAAACTTTTTAATAAGTTTTTCTTAAGAAAATGCTGATTCGAATGTTAGATTAAATGCTCTCTAAATCGCTTTGATCTCTGATTGAAATGGAAGTATATTATTTGAGTTAGCTGCTGCCATATTTAATGCAGACAATGAAGACATTAAATTAGCGCCCAGTGGCAGGCTACTGGGGCCTTGTAATGAAGGAACGCCGACAGATCCAGGTTGTATAGGTAAAACTACTCCTAAAGAAATAAAGACGCCACCAGCATGTGGTCCCGGGATTTGAGAGACTTTAGTCTGCGAAGAGAAGACAGTAGCATCAGGGGGACCGAATGGGCTTGACAGAAGCAACACCCAATTGCCACGCACCCCAAGGAAACGAAGAGTAAAGGAGACGTCAAGGCCTCTGAAGAAATCCAGCGGAAAAGTTATTGCTCATGTGGGGGCATCCGTAATAAGTGCATAATCTGTTCCTCTGATTTAAGTCACATCCACTAAATGGGTTCATTGTTGATCATTCTTGAGGCAGGCTCTTAGACGATTATCATTCAAGCTTTAATACCACAAGATGATAGCTTGACATCAAAATCAAACATTAGGATCAAGGGAAGATAAAACAAGATTGGAATTGAAGAATGGAGCATCAAATTTAAAATTCACAAAAGTATTTTTTAATGCTTATTGTGATAATCTAGAACATCCATTTGATACTCTTATTTTCTATTTTTGACCAATTGATTTTGGATTTAAAATCAATCATTGTTTGATGTGTTTTCAAAGTTTGGCTAAAACTGAACCTTAGAAACTTACTAGCTTCAATTTGGGTTCTAAAATTGAACAAACAATCCTCACACTTCATTTTGGTGCTTAAAACGAATTCACATTTGCTTTGAAGGGTATAAAACGAACAAGTGCTTGATTGTGTTATTTTGTCTTTTGAGTGCGTATCCTCTCCCCTTGCGCTTCGTGCGATCTAGGGTGCAAGAGAAACACTCAAAATACATTTTATTGCTTTAAAACACTTCATTTTGGGTTTAAAAAATTGAACAATCTTGTGCGAGTGTGAGTAGGGGCATTTTCGCGTACATTCTCGTTCTTTGTGCCATCAAAGAATCGATCGAGTTACGGATTGTGTTCTCGCTTTTGTTTATCTTAGAGGGCCCATTGGGGAAAAGTACCACCTGTTGACGACTCAACCGTAACACTCTAAAGCCAAGAGTATTTCCAAATGGATATAAATGAGAGGGATTTTGGTTAAACGCCATAATCACGCCAGTTGGTCTCGAAGCAAGATGATCCCAAAAGGGGACTCTGCCACTGCTATCAACTCCCACGTAATCTGAAAGTCCTTACTAGAACCCATAAGAATTTTGCCAAATCCTTATCTGTTTGTTGGTGCAAGAATCCGTCGCTCAAGTCACCTACACGACGGCTTTTAGTAGAGATGGAAAGCATGCCATGGAGTTTCATGGTGTTGACATTCTTCAGAGCAAGTGAGTGCCGCGGGAGGGGAGCTGGGTCAAGCATCTGTAACCATCCGGCAGAAGCGAGTCGACGGTTCCAAGTGGGGGACTCAAACAAACATTGTTCATCAGCATCCATGTGGCTTAAAATATTTTGTTTGACACCTACGTTGTGGGTATTCCTAAAACATTTTGCAAAACAAACACTTTAAACATGATCATGCAAATTTCAACCCCTTTTGATAGAGCAACACCTTGACATTTAAGTGTTGTTGCCTTCCCCTGGGATTATGTCCTTAGAGGTTTCTCATCACTTGAATTTATATCGTCATTTGCTCTAACTAGGGTTAACCTAGGAAATCCCTTTGCCTCAATTTCTTGGAACTCCCACACAACACTTTGTGGGAAGAAAAGGAATTTAGACATTGGACATCTTACTTTGAAACTTTAATCAAGAGTGTGTTTGTGGTAAAAGGAATACACTAAGCAAAGATAACAAATTGGACCCCACACATGTGCTTGATATCTCTTGGTTATATTGGTCTTTTGATTGTTTTTAGAGAAAAGTGTGTTCTTCAATACCTTGGCCTAGTAAACAAAGTCTCTCTAAGTCTCTTAGGATCATCAAAACTTTCATCTATCTTCCAAACATTCATCAATCCATCTCACCAAAACAACTTTAGATCTTTGCAAACATCATCCTAGACTTGGGTACATTTCCAAACCAAATCAAAATCATTTGTTTAGTTAGGTGTGTTTGGATGAATCCTTCCATGCACACTTAGTTAAATTATCAACCATCCTTTGAACAAGTTCATCCTAAGATAACATCCAACATCTTAGGGTTTACAAGTACATCATCCACATCAAACAATCAAAATCAAAATCCCTAAGTCTAGCATTGATTCAAAGTTCCTAAACGTTCATCACTCATATCATCCACCTTTCATCCTCCATATCATCATTGGTCCTAAGAATCTTAGAGGTCACTTTCGCAATAAGGTCATAACACAAGAAGAACATGGAATATACACTTGATCCATACATCTTGGGTAATCCAAATCAGTTGAATCTTCAAAGCCTTGCAATGCCTATCAATTATCAAAGTCCATGCATAGGATCATTGCCTTCGACAAATGTCAATGGTACAACAAGTGTGAGTATGCCCAAGTCAAAGTTTGGAACACATTTCCCCATGATAGATCCAAGTCCAAACCTACAAATCCACCAATTGAATAATCAATGCATGAGCCTTGAAACGAACAACATCATTCCACCAAATCCCTACAAACCAAATGTGGATGTACCAAGTGCAACTTTTCGAAACATGAATCCTAACTTGAAAAACTTTGGAAAAATGATTCCCAATACCAACAATGTTCATCCTATCATGCCAAATTTAAACATCATCCCAAATCAGAACATTATCCAAAGTCAATTTTCCCATAATCCCATTCAAAAACTGCAAACATGCATGCCAAAACTACTTGAACACAAGCCAAATCAACTATCTCAAGTGAGTCAAGATCAAAATCAAGAACAAATTTGGCAAGATCAAATTGCGGAAATAGTTGAGGCATTGTGCCAAGGTAAATCTCCACCACCATTACCTACATCATTCCTTGGTTTAGGGATTCCCCCTTTACCTAACACCAATCACGCCACCCAATTCAATCCACCTAACGTCAATCAAACCATCACATCAAATCCTTTGAATATACCATCGACATCGCACCAACAGATGGTATCCAATCAAGCAACAATGATGATCCCAACCAATCAAAATACGGTCTCCCAAGGACCTATCACCTCGGTTATTCCAACCATCACTATCCCTTCAATCATTCCAACCACCACTATCATGCCCATCACATCTCAAACCCCCACAATCAATCCAAGCGTATCTCAAACACTTGTCACTACATCCAACATGATTTCGAATCCACCACCACCCCCACCACCACCAATTTCCACCACATCAATCCAATACAACATGACATTACAAGTTGCTTTTCAAAAAGGATACCAACAATATCTAGCCATGCAACAAGCAACACAAGCTCAACAAGTGCAACAATCCTCTCAAGTTGCCCAAACCTCGCAAGCTACCCAACCAACACGAGCACAAACACAAAAGATAACAACTGTTGAGAACAAAGATCAAGATCACTCCATCATTGAATACCTTGAAGTTGTGTCTACTCCATCCAATGATCAAATGAATATATGTCAAGAGTCACCTCTCAATCATGATCAAAATACATCGACAATACCCAACAATGATCCAATTCAAGAAATGTCAACATCATTTGACCCCATGGTTGAAGACATTAGAAATCTCTCTATTGCAATTGTTGAAAACAATGTTCAAAATCTATCCATCAATAAAGATATTTTCGCTTCATCCAACGAGGCATCGACCAGTGATCATGTTGAAAATGTATCTACATCACCTAATGAGGTAGAGGACATATCTCAAGAATTTATGCCAAAGCATGAGCAAAATCTTTCACCAAGGTCTAGCAATGGTCCTTTCCAAGACATATTGACATCCTTCGACCTCATGATTGTCGATATTGAAGGAATCTTCAACTCAACACCTGATCCAAGTCCACTCAAAAATCATGAAGATATTAAGCCACTTCCCATGCATAATGAAGATATCCAAGAGCCATTTGTAAGCAGTCCATCCTTTGAAGCTGCCCCATGTCAAGAACTTGATCCAAAGCATGTCGAGAGCAACTCCGAAATTAATCAAGATCAAGAATTTGTATCTTCAAGATACTACAATGATCTAATGGAAACTCTCTTATCCATGCAAGATGATCATATCCATACTCCTCCATCTACCCATGAGATGCTTTCTTTGGATGGAAATATAGATGATCGTTATTCAAAACAGGATCCCTTTATTCCTGACATCACTACACAAAAAGAGCAGATTCTTAACTCCTACAATCAAACGGAGTTGTCAACATCAGGATCAGATATATCCCAAATTCAGATTGAGGACATCAT
>VDFB02126952.1:0-23007 GCA_007258455.2 Sequoia sempervirens | reverse complement strand
TATTTAAAATAATGGGAATATCTCATAAAAATATTAAATTTTCTATGATACAATTTATTTATTCTTAGGGATTCTATGTAGGCTTGCAAATCTTAAACAATCACATTTTGGTTGAAATAAAATCATCTACTAGATAATTACATATGGACATAATTGATAGGGAACTATTATTAGATTAGTTGTGGATGTTTATTGATAGGGAAGTGATAGATTATTTCTTTATAAAATAAAATTTGTGGGGTCATTAACACCTTTTAAGACAATTTCATTATTTGTTAAAAGTTCTACTCTTGGCTACATGACAAACTTGTGTGCTTTAAACTAAGAACTTATGTATTAATTTTTCTAAACTTACATAAAAGTCAATTTATTGTTTTGATTAGGTAAAACGAGAAAAGGTCTCTTAAACCCAATATAGAACATCCATTGAGGCAAGCGAGACAAATCTCACTAGAAGTGAGACTTGGAAAAACCAATCAAAGACCAATAGTACTTTTGACTAGAGCATAGAACTAGAAAAAAGTGAGAAACAAGGGTCTTGACCCTATACAACTAAATTTTCCAACAAGTTTCAAGAATGATTTTAATGGAAGAGGCAATAGAGGGACCTTTCTTCCTTCTACAAACAATAGTTCAAGTGATATTATCATCCAAATTCCCACTGCAAGGGGAAACAAGAGGGGACACCTCCATGGGAAGACCATCAGCACAAAGGGGACAAAAGGACAATAAGGAAAACTACATTCATCATCCAAAATAGAAATCTGCAGTTGAATAGAAGTAACTGATGGAACAGGTAATAAGCACGAAGGAGGAAGAACCCCTATAGGGTCCTCAAGACAACAATTCACACCAAGAGCAAGATGCTCATCAAAATATTGAATGATGATACATCCAACAAAGAGACAAAAGTCTAAAGAGTTAGGATATCATCATTAGCATTCCTCCACCAAGTAGCAACTCCTTTTTGATGCAAGAGAACAATTTGAAGCCAGATGACCAGTAGTGAAGCAATGAACACACCTAAAAAAAAGCCCTTATACTCAAGTGGTTGAGACTAAGGTCTAACCCCCACCATTTGAACCACATCCTATAACATACTAGCCCTTCAATGAAGTAAAAATTTCAAATTTTTCACCTTACGAGTAAATAAACTATGTAATAAACCACTGTAATAAAAAAAAAAATCTTTATTGAGAATATATGAACAAAGATGCAAAAAATAATATAATGAGGACTCCATTTCATTACAATAATTCACAAGTTACATCATTACAAGAATGCATACATTTACATGCATAGCTCAATGAGCTTTGGAACAAATAGCTATAAGATGATCTAGGATCCTTCCTTTCAAATCTTGGTTCTTTTGTCGCCTATTGTAGAGGAGAAGCATCGCTCAAGCACTTTTTCACCAACCTTGGACTCTTTAAAGCAGTCCCCCACTCATCTACCATTCGATAGATGACCCTTCCATTCAACAAAGAGATTGGTAGAGTAACCGATTACAACAACCAAATGAGCATAGTGTTGTGTCCTACATAACTAGAACTTTATAATCCCACAATCTTGAACTAGCATGTAATACAGGATCATAGTGAACTAACAGTGGAGCCAAAGGTCTTCAAAATACTTTGGCCAAAGTATTCTCAATGATAATCCGAAGGAAGGTCATCTATCACATACACTACTCAAGGCTGATTTGACTTAAGGCCATCTTAAACTACGCATAGGTATTTCCTTAAATGGATAATCTATCACCTCAGAGATAACCTATCACCATTTTAACCTACTTGGAATAAATCTACTTAACAAGTAAGTGCACAAGCTCCCTCCCATACTGGATAAACAATCCTAGAAGTAAACACAAGCTTGTCTAGTTAAATCAATAACTTCGCTAAGTGTATCACATGTGCCACTTATGTTCAATCATAACTATATCCAATACCTATGATTAACACCAATCTCCTATTATGGAGTATTTACAAGACAACATAAAAGCTTCAATTCCCTTTTCAAAGACATTCTATTTTCTCTATATGAACATACTTGAAAATACAATTCAAGCATACATGGAGAACACATCATTCATAAGTAAAATAATCAGAGAAGAAGATCCCCATGTTTTTTATTGCTTATCCAAATAAATGGCAGCAATGCAGCCCTTTCCAACAACAACAATCTTGAGAACAACTTCTCTAGAATGTCACAATGAATTTTGACCCTTAAGTTGATAGTTTACTTCTCTCAAGCAACAACTCTCTCACAAATAAATAGATTTCTTTCTCTCTTTCTCACAATTTAAAAATAGAGTAGAAAATAATGCAACATAAGACTTGCAAGATAAATGCTAATAATGCGTCCTCTCTAATGAAATGTCTTTGCTATTTATAAAGCAACTTGGTATCTTCTTAGCCTACAGCTTAGGAATGATAATGGATAGCAAAGTCCATGAAAAGCAACACATAAAACTCAGCAAAAAGGTGGTAGCTAAGCAAGTTCATACTCAGCAAAATCATCTACAGATTGACTTGCAGTATTGATAGCAAATGAAGACTCATTCAAATCTGCACATGGAGAATTTAAATTATATCTAGCAAAAGACATCTACAAGAACTAGCTTCTAGAGGTGGCGCCAAAGCTTACACCCTCATCTCAAGTTGGTGCGGTTTCTATGTGGTAAGAAACAATCAATTACCAATTTGCAACACTTAACATTTATCGACTTCAATTTGGAATGAGTTGATTTAGGTATTTACTCTCATTGACAAAGTCGTTAGCTTTTTCTCATGTTTCAATAGATGTACTAAACATGGCAATTTACATTTACTTAGTCAAAGATAATCTTCTCCGTGGTGTCGACTTAGTCTATGTCTTGTATCAACATAATGCTATGAGCTTTAAATGAAATATATGTGTTTCATAAAGCGTTACAATATGAGTAAAACTTGGCTTCAATAAAATAGTCATAAGCAACTTAAAGTCGGCCTCTAATAATCGGCCTCTATCATGATAATGATGGTCGATCTCAACCAATATTAAATATGTTAAATTTATATTAATATATATAATATATAACATATACATATATATATATATATGTGTGTGTGTGTGTGTGTGTGTATGTATATATATACATATATATGTTAATATATATTTTTATATATATAAGAGTACAAGCAAGATAGTATTTCAATATAATAAACACAATATATCAAATGTATGCATATATATATATATATGTATGTATAAAATTATATGCCTCTATGTACACATATATGCATGTATATCTATATTGATACATTTGTGTGACCGTGTCCATTTTCCAACATACGCGTGTATCAATACATATATACATATGGATATGTGTACATATATTATACATATATATGTATATGTTCACATTCAATTCACATAAATTCATTCACAATTACCATCATATTGATAAGTATTTGTGTGTAGTACATCTATACATTTCATTAGATCCCATTGACATGTATGTGCATATATATACACATACTCAACGTTCGTCCCACTTTATCAATATAATCGTAACAGTACAAGAAATATCTCCAAATCCTAAATAGATAAACATCACCCAATAATGCACACAATAGTAAAAAATACTCTAGTAATGCTAACACATCAACTAAGGATGGCTTACCAATTTCCCACAAACTAACTCAACTCAATCATTCTATTGTGGTGTGTGTATGTTCAGATAGTTTACATTACCGGTTACCCGACCGAGATCTTCTCCTGAGTGATATTTTCCCTCCGCAGGTGGAGGAATGGAACATATACCTGCATCCACTAACACATGTGCACAACAGTCAATTGTTCACAACATATGCAGTATACATAAAACATCTCCAAAGTTAGAATAATAATTCAATAACCATCCATTCACATATATGTAGTATTTTTCCATGAAATAACATCAAATGAGATAACATTCATATGATAACAAGGTACAAGAACAATTTATTCATCTCCAAAATTCACTTTACATTCATATTTACCCTATGTAGTAATAGCAAATAGTAATTACACAATTGGGGTGTAACACATCCTCATGAAGAGGCATGGAGATATCAATATCCTCCAAAATGTGAGCATAGGTCGAATGCCCCATGAAAGAGGTGGAATCATCAACCTTCAAGAAGCAATCAATAGAGTTTTTTAATGGCCTCATAACAAGAATCCTCTCAAAACTAGAGGGGAATATTTAAAAGATGAACCCACACCAGGTGCACATTGAGAGGTTCAATAAGGGGTTGAAGGAGGATTTCCAGGGTTTGAGCAAGGAGTGATCACCCAAAGCCCAAAATTGACCTAACTTTGAACATCCATCCTCAGAAGAATCAAAGGAATCAATAAAATCATTTAGCACAAGGGAAGAGCTCAATATTACCAACCACTAGGGGCCTCCAAGAGTCCAAAACCCATTTGTGCAAGTTGAGAAGAGAGGGGGGTAAGTGCAAGAAGTTGGGTCCACTTTTAGGGGAAGTGTTCTTTTTTAGCTTTAAAACAGGTAAGTAGGAGGTATTTTCCACAATGTGTCAAATTGTGATACTGCTATCATGATTCAACTATGTAGTTTTGAGAGTCAAATTCATTGACAAGGAAATTAAAACTAAATAGTTGAATCCTGATAGTAATATCACAATTCAAAACACGCTATGGAAAATACCTCCTACTTATCAATTGATGAGCTAAAAGGGCACTATAATGAATGGTTCATAAGGCACAACACTTGCTGAAGGTTTTGCAAATGGGGTTGCAAGCTAAGTGGGCTTAACCATGGGGAAAATTATATGGTTAAGCACACTTGAGCTGGAGTAGTACTGGGATGGGTGACCTCCCGGGTTAAGCAAAATGAACCACTAAGTGAAAAATGAGTCAATGAGTTTGACTCTCAAAAATACATAGTTGAATCCTAATAGTAATATCACAATTTGACACGCTATGGAAAATACCTCCTACTTATCAATTGGTGAGCTAAATGAGTCAATCTAGGTGACAATCTAGGTGAAAATTGAGTCAATGAGTTTGACTCTCAAAACTACACAGTTGAATCCTGATAGCAATATCACAATTTGACAAGTGGAAAATACCTCCTACTTATCAATTGATTAGCTAAAGGGGCTCTATAATGAATGGTTCATAAGGCACAACACTTGCTGAAGGTTTTTCAAGTGGGGTTGCAAGCTAAGTGAGCTTAACCATGGGGAAAACTCTATGGTTAAGCGTGCTTGAGCTGGAGTAGTACTAAGATGGGTGACCTCCTGGGAAGGCCTAGTGCTTCACCCCTATGAGCATCACCTAGATGTAATGAGTGGTAAGTGGACCATTCACTATCATGAGAGATGGGCTCTTATGAACCACTACTCATGAAAAATGAGTCATTTAGTTTGACTCTCAAAACTACACAGTTGAATCCTAATAGCAATATCATAATTTGACATGCTGTGGAAAATACCTCCTACTTATCAATTGATGAGTTAAAGGGGCTCTATAATGAATGGTTCATAAGGCACAACACTTGTTGAAGGTTTTTCAAATGGGGTTACAAGCTAAGTGGGATTAACCATGGGAAAAAATCTATGGTTAAGCGCGCTTGAGTTGGAGTAGTACTAGGATGGGTGACCTCCCGAGTTAAGCAAAATGAACCACTAGGTGAAAAATGAGTCAATGAGTTTGACTCTCAAAACTACATAGTTGAATCTTGATAGCAATATCACAATTTGACACGCTATGGAAAATACCTCCTACTTATCAATTGATGAGCTAAATGAGTCAATCTAGGTGACAATCTGGGTGACAATCTAGGTGAAAAATGAGTCATTGAGTTTGACTCTCAAAACTACACAGTTGAATCCTGATAGCAATATCACAATTTGAAATGTTGTGGAAAATACCTTCTACTTATCAATTGATGAGCTAAAGGGGCTCTATAGGGTAAAAGCACAAAGTTGTGTCACGCTTTCAGCCAACTGATCAACACAACTGAATTTAAGTATTTCTAACTTTAAAAATCAATTTTGGTCAAGCATGTGATCTAGTAAGATTCATTATAGCTAATTTAGATAGTACTTCCACAACTTTTTCAACTAAAATTGTTGGCTAAAAATATATGGACCACCACTTTGGTCCAATTTACCTACTTGAATTTTCAATAACACCTACTAATGTAAGTAATTTTTTTTTTAAATATAAAAATACCCTTTTGTAGATCCATAAGTGTAGTTTTCAAAAATATATTTATTTTAATAGTTTAATTATTATTTCTATTTTAGTTTTTATTGTAACTAAAAGTACGTTATCAATACAAAATATTAGGTTGATTACCATGCCAAGGAAAAATACTAAAACTTATTAAAAAAATATGATGCACTAAATAAAAGAATCTATTTCAAGATGGTATTTTTTTTTCCATTTTAGATAATAATTAATATGAAAGTTGGCGTCTGATGGAAACAACTTTTTTTTTTATTCATGCACATTTTCATATTTATTTAAAAATATATATCTATCAAAATTGAAAAAAAATATATCCATGCACTAAAGTTTCAAGTTATAAATACAAAAAAAAAATTGAAAGAAAAAAAAAATTACTATAAAAAGTTTGACGTCTCATGCAATTTCATTTTTCAGCATTTTATCATCAACTAAATTATAGTGTTAATTTATTAAAAAATAGTTTAAAATAATTTTGTAATCTTTTTAAAAAAATACAAACATAAAATATATTAAAAAATACATATTTTACTAGTTTACATCATTTAAAAATTCAAAACATTAACGCCACTTTTTAGTGATTCAAGTTTAAAAGTTGGATCAGTGTTGGTCATTTCCTTTATAAAGTATGACACAACTTTGTGTTTTTACCCTATAATGAATTATTCATAAGGTACAACACTTGTTGAAGGTTTTGCAAATGGGGTTGCAAGCTAAGTGGGCTTAACCATGGGGAAAACTCTATGGTTAAGCGCGCTTGAGCTAGAGTAGTACTGGGATGGATGACCTCCCAGGAAGGCTAGTGCTTCACTCCTATGAGCATCACGTAGATGCAATGAGCGCTAAGTGTACCATTCACTATCATGAGAGATGGGTTTTTATGAACCACAACTCATGAAAAATGAGTCAATGAGTTTGACTCTCAAAACTACATAGTTGAATCTTGATAGCAATATCACAATTTGATATGCTATGGAAAATGCCTCCTACTTATCAATTGATGAGCTAAAGGGGCTTTATAATGAATGGTTCATAAGGCACAACACTTGTTGGAGGATTTTCAAATGGGGTTCCAAGCTAAGTGGACTTAACCATGGGGAAAACTCTATGGTTAAGTGTGCTTGAGCTGGAGTAGTACTGGGATGGGTGACCTCTCGGGAAGGCCCAGTGCTTCACCCCTGTGAGCATCACCTAGATGCAATGAGTGTTAAGTGGACCATTCACTATCATGAGATATCGGTTCTTATGAACCACTACTCAAGAAAGTGACTCAATGAGTTTGACTCTCAAAACTACATAGTTGAATCCTAATAGCAATATCACAATTTAAAACAGGTACCGATTCACTTTTTAGAATACGTACCCATTTTAAATTAGGTACTCATTTTGAAAAGTTTAAAACTCACAATCCATGTTTTTCATTTGTATTTAGGCTCAAAAAAGGTATGGTAACCAACCCTTAGCCTTGTACTTGCAAGTACAAGGTTGTAGCTCAATGTCAAGAGAAAAAAATGACTTTGGTAATATGGTTGATGGATTTTTTCAAATTGTTTTGTGAAATTGAAACCCATTTATGATTGGATTATTTTTTCTATCCATGCTTTTCATTTGGATTTATGATCAAAAAAGGTATCCAACCAACCCTTAGCCTTGGACCTGCAAGTACAAGGTCGTAGCTTAATGTCAAGAGAAAAAATTGACTTTGGTAATATGGTTGATGGGTTTTTTTAAATTGTTTTGTGAAATTAAAACCCATTATAAAGGACAATGTATATGTAATTAGCCTACATGGAATAAGAGGCTGACATGCATCAAAAGGAATTAGCCTACTAGGAATACATTCAAGAGCAGGAGATGGAGATTCAAAGGAAACAACATGAGGAATTTCTGGCAAAGTAGATGGCTGCAGAGGAATGCCAACTAAGGTATGAAACTCGGGCAGCCCCTTCCTTTCCTATTTTCAGCTCAATTCCTCCTGCAATGTTGAATCACCCTATTAATGAGGAGGTTTCCAAGTACAAGTTCCCCATTTTTAAACAAGAGAAATTTTTTGAGCCCATTAGTCAGCCTACCAATGAACCTTCTACCTGTAGGTTTCCAAGTTGGAAAGAGTTGTCTGCTCTACCCTGTGAAGTTCCTTCATCTATCATTCAATTAGAACCATGCTCTAACATCGAGGAAGTAAAAGAAGAGCAAACCCTTGGCCCGCACAGCTCACTAAACATGGAGGAGACTAGAAGTGTGAACTTGTTGCATTTAGCTATGAAGGAATATAGGCTACAACTGCAAAAAGTTGAACAAGAGAAGATTTCTCAAAAAAAAATTTGCAATGTTTTAGCTAATGATCCTCTTGTTGTTGTCAAAGATGGTGAAAATGTTCCAACAGGACAGCAAGGTGAAATGGTGGAAAAGGTTAACCAAGAAGAGCAATGTATAGTTTGGAATGAAGAAGGTGTGAGTGTTCCCACTCCAAATATAGTTTCAGAATGACAAGAAGACATCAAGTAGTGTGGTGAGTTGCAGGCTCAAGAATCGGGACAATAGCTTGAAGAGGTTGAAAAGTGTGATGTAGGCTATGATTTCATAGCTTCATTTGATGACCTTCCATGCTTCATTGAGCATGATGAGGAGATCATAAATCTAGCCATAAGTTAGCAACATGAGCTTGAAGAGGAGCAGTGTATAGCCGAATTTGATATTTTTGAGCATGTTATGCATGAGAAAGTTGATGTTGAGATTTATGAAGAAGTGTATACTGATATAATTGAACATTTTTGTTCAAAATTGGATGACAAGGAATCAAATCTGCTGGAGGAGTTTGGCACTCATGCAGAAATTCAACAACAGGTTCACAAGTGTGAACAACAAACTCCTCATGAACCTGATCTACAACGTCTTGTATGGTCTGATGAGCTTCCTTTCTGCTATATAGAAGAGCTTGAAGCTAATTTTTCAGCTGAAAGTCTATTTCAGGAAGCTACTTCACTGTTTGAACACTTGCCTTCCTTCATTAAGGAATAAAATCCTATTTTGGAGTGCATCTCTTTGAGTGATAATGTCAATTTTAAGGTTAAACAAGCTGATTTTAAGAGCCTTCCAAGAGCTAACATCTTGGATAAGTTATTAGCTACCTTGGTGGAAGGTGATTGTTCATTAACCATGGAGGAGGAATCAACATGGAAAATCATTATGCAAGGTGAAGCCACGAAGCAGGACAACCATGAAAATTAGGAAGGAAGAGAAGCAGCCAGCAAGGGCAGTTCAAGCTTCGTCCTTTCAAGAGGTTGTCCCATTAGATATTCAGCCAGTTTGGAGGCCACTGAAGTACTAGAGGTCATGCTTGCACCCAAGCATGAGGATGCAATTGAAGAAGTTTATTTTGGAGTTGCAGCTGAAGGTGATCGAATTCAGCTCACTTGTCCAGTTTGGGACATCAATAGGCATGATCGAGATCAAGGTGTAAGTGAGTTTCCTCACATCTTTCATGAAACATTGAAACAGTCTTTTGAATATCTGAATATGTTTCATGTTCTTTCAGCAATGCATAATCATGTAATGCATCATTTGTTGATTAAAAATGGGTGTTATTTTTCCCAACCTGTCAATGCTTCTTTGCTAGTTAGAGTAGGTTAGTGTAGAAATTTCATTTCATAGATGCATTTTCAGTTTTCCCTAAGTGTTGTTCAACACAATTAGGTA
This sequence comes from Sequoia sempervirens, assembly GCA_007258455.2. Taxonomy (NCBI): domain Eukaryota; kingdom Viridiplantae; phylum Streptophyta; class Pinopsida; order Cupressales; family Cupressaceae; genus Sequoia; species Sequoia sempervirens. Next base: position 13,068 of record VDFB02126952.1, on the reverse strand, counting down.
GTTTTCATTCTGTAATGTTGGGTTTTCAATAAGTTTCAAAGTGTCTCTTGCTAGTTCAGTGAGTTACAACAATTTGCAATGTTGTTTTCAAGTGTTGTTAGCTTTCTGAGTGACCCAGTGCCCAATGGACAAGCTTAGGAAGCTGGTCTCATGTTTAGCAGGCAAACATATAGCAAATGTCGTCAAAAATGTTACCTGATTTTTAGCTTTCAGCTGAAATCAAGTTTAGTGTTTATTCTTTTGTGTTGTTCATTTAAACATTTAAAAGATAAACCATAAGTATGCTAGGTTTAATATGCATGGAAAAAGATTTTCAAATGAAACAGATTACATTTTTTCTCATTCCAATGTTGTAATTACAGCAAATGAGAAAAGAGAATCATATGTATACAAATGTAATCTTTTATTAATAATCATGAAGTGTACATGTCCCTCACAATCCAAGGGACTAACTTTACTTATTCAATGAAAATGAAGAAACAATTTATACATGAATAAGTAAAAACACAATGTGCATATAAGAATGGAGACAAGTCATTTCCTAAGAATGACTGGTTGTAAAGTTTCCCTCTTGCCCTGTTGTTGTTGCCTCAAGTTGTTTGTGTCCTTCCCAGCTCCGTAGTGCTCCTAGCTCCTGCAGTTGGAAAAACAATGATATTAGAGCAATGCTCTAAGCAATGAAAGATCTCAATCCTTACATACACACCTACCTATGCATGTATAAATTGATCCATAAGTGCATTAAATAAGCATGCAAACCTTGGATATCCTAGAAAAAAACAAAGTCATCAAACACATCCAAAATATGCATCTATTTTTCTAACTTGTTTTCTTCATGTGCAGATTTAGGACAAGTCTGGTTACTGTTTTGATTCAGATTAAATATAGCATGTGGGGTAAATGTGGCTCCCATGAGGGTAGAGCTCAACATGCTTTGAAATAAATAGTAAATTGAGCAACTTGATCAAAGATATACCTGTTATCAATGCATTAAATCAATATGGAATCACACCAGTTGATCAACTTTCATTATCAAATTCAAAAGATGTATCAAGTTCAATTATGCATCTCTTAACTAATGAGAGGGAAATCCAGAGTATTGTCAGGTCCCTCTCACCTTGACCCTATTGTACAACCACACATCACATAGGATGGTGGGCTTTTAGGTCACTGACATAGGGGACATGTGTCTGCCCACTAGGATCAAAGTGGGGAGACATTTTATGTGTTACACATGATCAAAAGGAAAACAAATGTGGTGGAGATCAGATAGAAAATTCATGTGCGACAACAAGCATTGTTATGGAAGCCATGAAGGTTGGGATAGAAACATGTATTCTCATGTCATGCAAGACAACAACAAATACAAATGTCCTTTAACTCTACTGAAGGCAACAAGAAATGTTCACAAGAGATTACATTACAGTTGAAGAAGAAAGGAAGGGTAGTAAAACTTTTCAACTACCTTGTTCACTGTCACATAATGATCAACTTTCATCTACATTTTCTTGAGTTGCTCAGACCCAAGGATTACCTCCACAATTGATGTAGTTGACAATAACTTTATTGATGGAAATGGAGAAGCAGGAGTTTCACAACTTACAAGGTGTGACTTTTAATGGACATGAAATATTGTCACCTTTGGCTACACAATCTGTTGTTTCAAACAATGAAATGATAGAAATTTAACAACAATGGAGAAAGCAATGTGGAGCTATCAAACATTGACCAAGAAAAAATATTAATCCATGAGGAAACAAGGGGCATGTCATCATACTCAAGTGAAGCAGCCATTTGCATCAGAATAGAGCCATTGGTGTAGCCACATGTCAAGAAATGGAGAAGTTGAAGTGCATAGGACAAAAACATTCAAAGCCTATTACCTATGCAACTTGTTCAAGTGATGGTCAAACATAAAGCTACAAGGGTATTGAGGCCAAGGAGACAATTTGAATACAGTCATGAGAATGTATGCTACAAGAAATCAAGGTCCAACAAGTATGGAGTTGTCATTATCTATCAGTGACCTATGTTATGGTGATCTCCCACATTTGCAAAAGCTATAGGAAACAAAAAGAATGAACGAGAGAATGCTTATCATTGTAGGAAAATAGAATTGTTAATGCTTATTCATAGGTGCATTTGTGAAATTAAGTGCAGTGAGTAATGTCATTGCCATTGACTATGACAGTTGACAATGGTGATACAATGCTATAGATTGGTAATACAATGCTATAGATTGTTTGGAGAAGAAGGGTATCCTTTGGTAGATATTCCCAAGTGCCTTGCTTTCTTGAAAGGAGAGAACTCAGTAGGAAGACAAGAATTAAAGGTAAAGGACAGTCATATTTTATGAAGATGCCATTACAAGAAGTCATTGACAACATTGGAACCCTCATATGATGTGATTAGGATACAATTGCTATTCCCATAATAGAGATTGTGAAATAAAAGATCTTATAAAGGTCTAATGGACAGTCCCAAGAGTTTAAGTCTCGAGTAATGTGCATAAAGGAATGGCAGATGTGTGGGGTCTTTGATTCATACATGTATTGTGCAATGGCATTGAATCATTTATGTAGACCATTTTTATTCATAAAGCAGAATGGTAATTGGGAAAGGAAAAGAACAAGGGTCTTCTACTCTCAATACTGGGTCGTTAACTAATGTTGTAGGCTTTACAAGTTGCCAAATGGTTTCCTCTAGAAATGATTCTTGTAAGCATAGACAAAAGGATTCAAAGAAGGACCCTATCACGAATGGAAATAATCTTATTGATTGAAATGGAGGAGCTCAATTTTGACAATGATCAAAGCATGATAATTGTGTTTCATGAGAATGCAGAGTTTGGTGCATATATATAATGCTTTTGTCAAGGGAGAATATGCATTGAAGCTTGAGAAGCTTTATGTTCTAGGGAGTATGCAATCAAAGTGATCTTGATGCATGAACAAAAATGACCAATGGAATATAGTGGTATAACAAATTATGTTGTGAAAAGAAAACAACCACTTCATGAATGTCAAGAACGGTGTTTCAAGGATGAAGATGAACATTACCCTCTTAGAAAACATTACAATCACCTTGTTGGATATGTACAGTGACAATCATGGTGCCAAAGTTTCATATAATGGTGTTTTGTCAAAGTGTTTGAGGCATCAAAAGGGGTTACCATAAGTGTTTAGTAACATGAGGAGGTATCATCAAAAGGACAGAGTATGGTATTCTTAAAGGGTAAATGTCAAATGCAGGAAGTTCTTCACAATGACAAACCCACTTTGGGGTTTCAGTTTTCAAAGACATTCTATAGGAAAAGAAGTGTATTTACAAAAACCAATTCAGATGCTCAGAGAAAAAACACATTTTTGCTACAAATTGGAGCTTTCAATTGTACCCACAATGTACAATAGATTTGAATCATTTTTCAACAAAATCTGAGGTTTTCTTTCAAATTAAAAAGACCCATTTGGGTTTATCATGAGAGGCTAATGCAAAAGCATTAAAAAATGGAGAAAAAAGAACAAGAATGACAAAATGAAGGCCCATTTCATGCATTATTACAAGTCGTGGCCAAATAGATCTTTGTTTCTACAAATATGGAAGACCTGCTTGGGTTTTTTAAATGAAATACAACATTGCTACACATTGAAGAAAAAGGAAGGTATAACACAAAACCCATTTGCATTTCTACAACAAATCTGAGTTTCTTCAAAAAACCAAGAAACCTCACTTGGGTTCTTTTGCAAAAAAATGCAGACACAAAAATATATGTGCTACAGAAACCCACTTAGGGGTTTTGTAATTAGATTGCAAAAGGAACATAAATGCAGAAATATAGAGGAAACCCATTTTAAAAATGGAGGTCGAGCTCACAAGCCATTTTTTTCTTCTTCATATCAAAAACCCATTTGGGTTGATGAGAAATTTGCTGATACAGAAGAAAATTGAAAAGACATTATGGGTTTTCAAGTGAAGCAAAGCTACATATAAAAAAAATACCCTATTTTTTGTCCATGGTCGCGGCCAAGAAACATTTTCTTCATGAAAGCAACATAAATCTACAAGAATGGAGTTGCTAAAAGCTTACCAGAGCTTTTTCTTTTTCCTTCAACTTAAAAGCATTTTAATGGCCTCCATTCGAGATTTATGAGTTTCTCATGACAGTTGTGAACAAAGTGAAACAACAACAAAAAGAGAAAAATGATATAGATGGGTCAGAAATATGTCCATGGTCGCAGCCTGTAGCCTAGAAATGGCCTAAAAAATGTTGGTAAAATGTAGATTTTGTGCAACAAAAACCATTTACCTGTTGTTCGAGGTGGTTTCCTCAAAAAATTACCACAAAACCAATGTCGAACCTCCATTTTTCTATGTTTGCTCAAACCCCACGGTGGCAACATCTATTTTCTAGATTGTTCAACGACAAAATGATGGTGTTTTCCCATTGTTTTGGTCTTTTGATTATTAGGGTTTCACCCTATTCGTTGCCAATGGGATTTTCTTCTCATGTTTTAAAAAATTGAAAGCATGTGTTAATACCAATGGGGGCCGAAACATATGTTCATTCACTTAGGCATTTTATGCCTTAAGGTTTTTTTCCCTTCTTTCAAAACATTGCCAAGTCCTCAAACAATACAACATATGGAGTGTGCCAAGTTACATATGATATGCCTTTGATTTTTGACCATGCATCATGTGACTTGGAATATGCTTTCCAAGAAGTGTGGAGGTTTGCCATGTAGGCCAAGTTCCTTTGAGCTTTCATGTTGCCTTGCAAATCAAGGTGTTGACCACATATAGCCTTACAATGCAAAGTGAAGAAGAGGTGAGATAACCATATGCATTATTGACCTTATTAATGCTTTTAAAAGCATTTTTTGCATTTCATTATTGCTTTTTCTTTTGTTTCAAAAACATTGAAATATCATTGAAGTGATTTTGATAATCGCTTTGACATTTTCACTTGCAAATGAAATGTAATTCATATTGATGGTGGGCCCTCTTATTTTGTGCTTTGAAATGTAAAATTACTTGATTAAGTGATGTATTATGAATCACTTAATCAAGATTATTATCTTTAATGCCTTTTGGAGTCTTGTGTTTTCAAAACACACATATTGCAATGCTGGGAGACAAAATGATTGAACTGCAAGCATGAGAAAAGTGTGGGGGTGAGGTATTTGACTGTTTTAGAGGAACATGTGCTATTTTGGAGGTTGTTTTGTCATTATTTTGGCATGACTATGGTCTTAGCTTCACCTTGGACTATTTGGAGGACTTTTTAGAGTGATTTTAGAAGGTTCTTTTTTGGCCTTATTGTTGCATCCAACCAGAACCTTCTAGATGGACATGTGTGGGGTTTTTCGTGGGTTTTGGCTTAAGTATGTTCATTTTGAGCATTTTTAGCTAGTTCTTTCTTTCCAGCAACAGGATAGCTTTGTTTCTTGGAGTTATTTTCATGGAGTAGTTTTGTAACTCATGTGGAATTATGATGCAGTAAGCACTTTGAATCAATAAAATAGAACATTTTTACCTTCTCATTTCATGGTTTTTCATGTATGTTGTTAATGATTGATCAGTTTGTCTTGTGAAAATATATATTTCCTTGCAAACTTGTCTCATGTTTAGGCATCTGTTTAGCAGAAGATGTATGTTTATAGGTTATAAGTTGTGTTGTTTAGTAGTGTTGTTAGTTGTGAAACCCTTGTTTTCCTTTTAAAAGCATTGTTTATAGACCTCCTTATAAATTATTTATGTAAACTGCATTGGAAAGTGAGTTGTTTGAATCAAACTTTATGATATTAATTTGAATGTGATAGGTTGTTCATAGGTCTAAGTTGTTTTGGTGCATCACCTTAGGTATTTTTAGTATTGGGTTTATTTTCATGCAAGTTTTACCCTTTACCTTAGAGATTAGTAGTTAGGTGACATCAAAAGGGGAAGCCAACCCTAATCAGTAGAGGTTTCCTCTCGAATAGGATACCCACAACCTGAAAGCAGTCCCATGTTACATCCAAATCTGTTGAGTTCATTCAAATCTTAGCATTAGGGTGCAAATTTGGACACCTAACAGTAATCTTACAAAATTACAAATCGCATTCTTATTTTGATATTCAACTCCCCCATACTTACATTCAACAAAAAAAAATCACTTCCTATACAATTGTGAATTGTACCTCAACCTCTAATTATGATGGATAAATTCTAAGCACTAACAAGTCACCAAAGGAATATCCTATGCAACATGAAGACAAGGATAACCCAAGATAACACAAATAATTAGAAGTGGGAATAATATGGCAGGGTACATTAAGAAATTTGGTATTAATCTAAATGGGAGGAATAATGCAACAAAATGTGTCAATAAAAGGTCCATGAGTCACTAAGTGTAGCATAATACAAGTTTTAGTGTGATGGATAATTGTAGAGATTCCCTTCCATTACTATTTTTCATAATGCAATATTTGGGTCCATAAGAATTCGATTAATGGTTTTATATAAAATTGATGCTTCAATATAGAGAGGTTTGTGGTACTAATTATTAGGAACTATAAAAGGAGAAAAAGTGCTAAGAAGATAACACAAAGATAAATCAAGAGCCATATCAAAAGTGCTAAACATGAAAATGAAAGCTCACATAAGGGGTTATAAAAGGAGATTGAATAGAAAGAGAAGTGGGATTATAAATATAAGAAAATATGATAGAATAAGAAAGAACATGTTTCCATGCAATCTACATATTTTTTATGGTTATCTTGGGGAAATGGGTTGGTAAAAATTTAAATCTTCTAATTAGGAGGATATTTTTTGTGTTTCATTTATCATTATTTCCCTTAGCATTTATAAAATATTTTTCAATGAGATCTTGGATCTAGTACTATAGGAATGCAAATGTTTTAGTGTCATGACCTAAAACATGTTGGTATAGATAAAAATCCTTAACATCATACCCCCTTGGAAGAGGAAAAATTTTCTTATGATCATATATGGGAAAGAGAGTGTGTGTGTGTAAGAGAGAGAGGGTTGGGTACAACAAGCTAGTAAAAGGATATATAATAAGGAATCCACCAAATGAGTGGAAATATTAACATTTTTTAGGTTTAAAGGACATAGAGAAAAGGTTGGCTATAATGAGATACTAAAAAATATATAAGAAGGAATCCAACAAACATGTGAAATATTGATCATCTTGGTGTTTAAAGGACACCACAAGAGAAGAAGCAAAAAATGGAGCATCATAAATTGTTAGGATTAAGGTACCATCAACCTTGTAAATCATATGTATTTAGTTACTCCTAATATTATTTGTAAATCATTCATAAGGAATGTGGGATTCAATATTAGTTGTAATTATTTGTTTACCATTAGGGATTTATTGGAATGGTAATTAATTTTTATTGAGGGTTGATAACTATTTTTTACCAATAATGAGTTGCTATTTATCGAGAAGGACTCTCGAAGGTTAACTTGGTTTTGGGCACCCAACTCCCCATGAGGTTATTTTGGACACTTATAATTATGCTTTAGATGGTTGTAACACATCCACATGAAGATAAAAACTACCTTGTAAGATAGGACAAATTAGTTGTCCATGTGAAAGAGCTCAGTAATAGAGTTCCAATTTATATTTTTATGTATTAAATACTTTGAATTTTTTTAAAGAAAGTATTGGGATATGATAAAAAACTTGGACACCTCATTTAGAGGGTGAAAATTCTATATAAATAATAACAGTTATGGTGGTAGAAAATGTAACATGATGAACTACAATGAAAACTCTATTTGCAAGTGAATGTGTGCCTTTACAGACTGTGTGAGCGTGCTTTCTCCTTTCAAGCAAGTGTTATCGTTGGTTTCTCCTTGCAATGACGAGAAGGAAATTTCTATTTCTTACACTTTGTCGATTTAGTTTGGTAGAGACTGCGAGCTTTGTGCAAAGGTTCCATTGGATTTTGTTGGTTGAGTATCCTTCCTTGGCCGCCATGGAATCTTTGTTGAAGGTGTATTCACTATTCAATGTGTGAGGATTTTACCTTGTGATTTTTTTGTTTTTTTAGTAGCAATGGGAATAAAAAAAATCCAACGTTTTGAGTTATTGTTAAGCCAAATTTGAACTTTGTAGACATCAATAGCTGCATGCTGATTGTGCAAAGACCAGTGATTGAAGTTGCAAACGTCTCTGTATATTCATGTGCAGGTTGTATTTAGTGGCTCTTTTTTTTCTTATATATATATATATATATAAAGGTGTTCCATTGAGTACTTGGCTATCCAATCTAAAGGAGGTCATTTTAAATCATGAATAACCTATGTGCAAACCTGCAGAGTGGGGGTGCTTGGTCAAGACCTTCAACTTCATTCATTTTAGAGGGTGTTTAACTCTTGCTATTTCTATAAAAGCTTTTAAATTTGTGAAAATAAAATAGGTACGTAGGGAATGAACACATTTGTAAACATCTTTTGACTGGCTGTTGAAAGTCAATTTTAAAAAATACTTATTATACCAAGCTTGCTTCCTTGGATACGATTTCACATTAATTGTAAAGTGTCGATTTTTTTTTCCATTTAAAAAAATTTATGCACTAAACTGTAAAGTGCCACAATCCAAGAGAAAACAACAATTGAATTAAGGGGTATGTGTCATGTGTTTTTTTCACTTCCTTATTTCTTCCACTCTTTACTTTTGCATTTCATTTTTACAAACAAATCTCATTAAAGTGTGGATTCACAACAATCAATTACTCCAACAAATTTTAACTATCATCAATGAAAACTTAAAGTACAACTTGTGCTTAAGAATAATGGTATGTATAGGGTAACTATGGGTATTGAGATTGAACCATCTAATGATGAGGATAAAGTAAAATGGTTTAACAAATGTGATTAAGTCTTTGGGTTTTTGTGTCTTACGTTTTGTCGAGACTCTTCTTTCTTATTGAGGCTTTAAATACACCTAATGAAGTTTGGACAAATTTAAAAAACTCTTTGGGTAGCTAGATGAAATAAAGAGTTGTGGGTTAGAGAATGAGCTCATAAGATTGAGCCCTAGAACAAAAAATGACGATCAACTGGAACCCTTTCTATATTGTCTAATTTGGGTCTTAAATATTTTGTGTTTGTGTCTACACTCCACCAAAAGGGCTATTGGAGACACATGGAAAATGTCTTTGTTAGAAACCAGGAATCAGTTGCTAGACTAAAATACTTCCACAAGAGAGAGATAATGGCGAGAATGCTTGCTATATCAAATGTGAGATTGATTGATGATTCAATTGATACAAATGTACAAGATGAGGCTTGCTTATAAAATCAAGCATGCACAACCCTAAACCTAACTTGAGCTAAAAGATAGCTCAATTAGATAAGGATAATAAGATGCAACCTAGGACTTAAATTAATGCCTAAGTAAACTTATGCAAATGTGTAATTAAATATTAATTACACCAACACCCCCCCATAAGTGCAACTTAGGGAGAAGATTATAATGCAAAGTACTATGGGTCCGGCAACTAGGCCATGTTAGGTACCCATTTACAGATGCAAAATGAAATGCAATCTCTCATAAAGCAGAAAAAAGGGGAAAACCCAGTGGGAAGAAAACCCCGAGCTCCAAAAGAGAAAACAAAAAACAAGCATGACGAATGTAAACATGATCTATGGAGGACTCAATGATACCCCCAAGGACTACAGCCATCATGAATATACAATAAATGACCCCCCCATAAGAGGGAAGTGATGAGATAAGATATCCCCCCCATGATGTATGATCTCCTGCAAGTATGCTTAATGTCTGAAGACAAAACAAAATCCAATGCCTACAAACAATGTTTCTCCCCTTAGGAAGAAGATACACCAAGTACAACTGCAGGAATGATTCCCATTCTGGATAGGAAGTAGGAAGAGGAATCCATATGTATGAAGATTGTGTCTCTGAAATCTGCTCATGTGTTGCCAAGTTCTTAGATGATGAAGATGATGCCACAATCCAATCAGGTACATGCCCAATCACAACAAACTGTGACAAACCAGGAACCAATGGAAACTGATCTTGAACAAACTCCATAGACAAACATGAAGTGACAATAGTTGATCCATGACTATCATCAAATAGGAGAGATGAGCCCTCAAATTGGTCCTCCAAATCTAAAATGTGAGACTCCACAAACAAAGAAGCAATGTCTGTCAAATAGGAATCCCAATTAGGAAGACTATCAAATACCTGTTGCAATGAATCAATGGTAGTACTCAATGACTCATCAACAGAAGATGAAGAATCTAGAACCTCTGAAGCATCTGCAATCTCGTCCAAAGGATCACAAACATGGGTTATCAACTCTGAAGAATGAACAAGCACATGTGAGTTGGAAATAGGAGCTTCAAGAGGTGGAGAAGAATCATGGTCTCCATATACCTCTCTAATGTGAGTCCAAAGAGCATGAGGACATTCGAAGTGAATAAGTGTCTCCAAAATGTCATCATTTACATTTTCAAAAAAAACTCTAAAGACTCTAGCCCTAAAGCCTTTCCAAATGCAATACTCAACACCTGTGCTAGGACAAGGAACTTTATTATTTAATATTGCTGAAAACTCGAATCCATGAAAAATCACACAGGTGCTTTTAAAAGAACTTGCCCTCTTTTTTAAAAAAAACTAACCAATATGGGGAAAATATAGCCATGCAAAAATCCCAAGAGGTCGGCTTAATCGTCGACCTTTACAAAAAAAAGTTTCTTTTTTTTTTTAAGTTTCAATAATGTCGATTAGAGTGGATGTCGATGGATAGCCAATGATAGTTGCCAATGACGGTACTCGCCGGATGGAAGCCAATGACGGGACTGTGACAAATGTGATGGGAGTTGTCGATGAAGATCTAGGAGCTTGGCTGATGGCAATGAATGCCTAGAAACCAAAGGACACTAAACAATGTACCCGCCGATGGCAATCCAAGCCTGTGGATTTATTTATGCTCTGACAGCTAATTTGAAGGCTTCTCGTACCGGTGATGTCGGATCTGTCTACTGGTGACTTCGATCTGCAAGCTGATAAATTACTCTGCGATGATGAGTACCAGCCGACAAGACTTAGCCGGATGTGCCCTAATATGACCTACGAACAGGAGAGATAGGATGGGCCGATGAATTCTATAATGGTCGGCGATCTAGGTGTGTGATTGGTGTCCAATAAATGGGTGGATGTAGTGACCACTATGTGCAGATTATGCCATAGAATATTCCAGCCGATGACAAAGGTAGGTACCCACGGATGCCAATGGATATGTATCGTCGATGTGACTGATAGACAGATGATGGTGCAGACCTGGTACAATCCGCGGAATACTATGCAGAGAATATTCAATATGCCGCATGAATATTTAATAAACCCCAATAATTTACAAAATATTTTTCCAGTATCAATACAAAAATTTGCCCAATTCACAATAAAATTTGCCCCAAATTTAATAAAATAGTTAGATCGCAGAAAATATTTTGAAAAATATTATTTTGCGAAAATGAGAAAATCGTACTGCTTGGGAGGCTATCCCAGCAAAAAACAATTTGCCTCAAAAACAACTTTACCTAGAATGGACGAATTTACAGTCAAAATTCGTCTATGGAGCCTTCTGATCGCAATCGTGAGGTTATTGAAACCCCAATCTACACCCAGCAAAAAATCTTCAAGCCAAAATAATAAAACCCTCAGATCCGGGAAGGATTCCGCAACCCTGGAAGCTCTGATACCATGTTAGAAACCAGGAATCAGTTGCTAGACTAAAATACTTCTACAAGAGAGAGATAATGGCGAGAATGCTTGCTATATCAAATGCAAGATTGATTGATGATTCAATTGATACAAATGTACAAGATGAGGCTTGCTTATAAAATCAAGCATGCACAACCCTAAACCTAACTTGAGCTAAAAGATAGCTCAATTAGATAAGGATAATAAGATGCAACCTAGGACTTAAATTAATGCCTAAGTAAACTTATGCAAATGTGTAATTAAATATTAATTACACCAATAGTCTTCTCTACATGACTTTATTGTCAAGAAGATTATGGAGCAAGATAAGTTAATTTGGATGGGCACAATGAAGTTTTCAAAACCTCAAAGCCCTTATTGTAGGAAATGAGAAAAAGGCTTCAAACAATAAAGGTATGAAGAAAAAAACTTGAAAGGACAAGGAGACTAAGAAAGATCAAAAATCTAAGTCCAATAAAACCAACACTAAAACTTCTTCAAATCAAGGGAAGCCTAAGAAATAAAAAGTTAAGTGTTCCTATTACAAGAAACTTGTGCATGATGAGAATGTGTATGAAGATACAAATAGACCACCTCACACGTCTTCTTGAGAAGAACAACATAGGGGTCAATGAATCTATCAAACCATCATCATACACTCAATAATCTACTAAGACGAAAGATAAAAGAAAAGAGAATCTAAGGGCAAGGCTTTAGTTGCCATTATGTCTTCATGAGCTCCATCTTGGATCATTGACTTGGGTGCCTCACACTACATGGGTTCCTCACAAGTTGAGTTTTCTTTACTAGATCCCTATAGCATATCTTCTATTATCTTGGGTGATGACACTCCAACATTAGTTGCAGAGAAAGGATCTATTGAAATTGAAGGTGGGACATTCACAAATGTTCTAAGTGTACCTTCTCTTTCAACTAATCTCCTATCAATGTATCAGTTTCCTCACATAGGAAAGAGCATGAGAATTTAGTTTTCTCCAAATTCAATTGAGATTAGAGATTTACATAGAAACAATTTTATAGCTTTAGGAAGGGAAAAATCACCAAGCTAGGTTATACACCTCACATTTTTCATGTAATGTTTATCCTATAGCATTGCTTGCTCATTTAGATGAATTTAGAAAATTATGGCATGCCCAATTTTTCCACCTTAACTACCGCTACCTTGAGCAGCTAAGTCAACAAGACATGTTCACAAGGTTGCCTAGAGTTATATTATTTAAAGGTCTTTGCGAAGGTTGTACCCATGTGAACATCCTAAACAAAAAATTGACAACGGAAAAGTGTGGAGGGCTGCACAGGTTTTGGAG
>VDFB02126951.1:0-28842 GCA_007258455.2 Sequoia sempervirens | reverse complement strand
TGTTAAGCCTTTCATCCATAATTTCTTTTGTTTGTATGTCTCTTTTGCTGCCAAAAATAGTGTTTTGAAATTTTTCATTATAAATTAACCGTTCATCGAATTTTCAAATAAATTACATTTTTAGAAACTAGACTCCATTCTACAAATTTAAAAAAATCAATTAAAAAAATCAATTACTTTCCTAAATTTGTAGGGGGAGCACGGCCAAAATAATGCTTTTCAAGAAGTGTCCACTTAGAAAATTAGTGAAAAATTAAATATTCATTAAAAAATTATGAGAAAAATCATGCATCAACTACATACTGTTAGCTAACATCTGATTGTAGTGATTTTAAAAATACTACAAAAAAGTTCACCATGCTAGGGTCGTACAATAGTTGCTATGTTATATTTTTCTAACAAAAACAACACCAATTTGTGTACATCCCTCTTTTGAACCCCTTAATCTCAACCATTTTCAAAATAAATTGGTAGTTTAGAAAGTAGACTTGGAGGACTTCAATCCTTGTTTTTGTTCCATCTCAAAATTTTGAGTGTAACTATCCTCGATTTCATGTCCAAGGTCAATATTTCCTTATTTCATAAAAAAGTGGCCACTTAGCCCCCTTTTTGGGAACCATCTTGGTGCACTTACCCGTATAAAACATAAATTATTTTGTATATATCAAAATCCTTTTTTTTTATTGGATCAAGGACATCAATATCTAGCCTACATATATTTTTCAGAATTTTATTTTGATAATCTGCTATTTTTCCACATGTGCAGAACAAAGAGCTTGATTTTTGGTGAAAAACCTATGTTTAATCAAACTAAAAAAACAAATACATACAAAACCAAAAAATATTAAAATTATATTCATTGGATAGCTCATTCCAAGGACTACCATCATCCAATTGGGTCTGTGAAGTCTCCTCCATTTTCATCCTCAACTCAAGCTTTGAAGGGAAAAATTCTGGAGATTTTTGGTGCCAAAGGGGGAGAAAGGGGGAAAAGGGGGGTTCAAGCGAACCCCCCTTGGAGGTTTGCTAGAACTTGGGTTTGCTTGAACCAAGGTTCGAGAGAACCTCCTTTCCACAAATTTTTCCTTTGATTTTTTTTTTCTGGGAAATGAGAACTATTGTGGGACCCAACATTTAATGGGTTCACTCGAAAGGGGGTTTGAGCGAACCCCCAAAAACCAACTTTCTTCTATGGGGACATTTTTTGAAATTTTCCTTCCTCACTGGAATTGTAAACCAATTTTATGGGTTTACCCATGCATGATGTTGAGTCCTAAATAATAGGACATGTTAGGTACTCATGAACACATTTCTCACAAAGTAGAGAAAAAGGAGAAAACCCAGTAGGAAATAAAATTCCTCTCTAAAAGAGAAATGCACTGAAATGAAATGTACAAGTGAAGAAGATAAGTGATATATGGAGAACATATCATGACTCCCCAAGGACTATGTCTATCACAAAGTACAATGAATATTCCCCTCATAGGAGAGAAAAGAGAGAAGGTCTATGTGAACCCCCTAAAAAATGTGAAGTAATGAACTCAATGTGAGGAAATGCTTCCACCCAAAACTAATAGGAAAAGAGAAACCATGCAAACTCCCCTCAAAATTATGCCTATAGTGTTGGTAGATGCTCAACACTAGATGCTGAAGATGATCCACGATCGTTGAACGACATTTATCCCCTTGGGAAGAAATAAAACCATAAATGTGTTCAAGATGACTTTTCATTCCAAATTGGTATATGTAGGAAGTAAGATCAATGTCTTTGAATGATGCACATGATTCAAAGAGTGAAATGATTCCAATGATACCTTTGAATGATGCTCAGTGATCTCCAAGCTAATGATGATGTGTGATGAGTGTTCATAAGATGGATTAGGTACCATATGTGATTTAGGAATAGAGACCATGGATGAACTTGGTAGATGATTGAGCATAATTCGAAGGTATCATTGGACCGATGTGAATTTGGTACTGTTGTAGATGATATCAACATACATGATGATTGAGTCAGATAGGTCAACTCATGAATATCTGCATAATCTATCACAATAGAAGCTAATGTAGGCAAGGAAAGAGAATTTTTTCTAAAGATGGCAATAGTGATGCAACTTGATCAAAACTACAATCAAATAGAAGATAAATTTTCTTAATGGTGTCATCCAAATCTACAAGGTAGGATTCTACAAACAAAGATGTGACGTATGGTAGATATGCATCCCAATATGGCAGATCTAGAAAGACGATATTAATGTATTGATGCAAATAATTAGTGGAACTCATGGATGAGTAAATATTGAATTTAGATGTAGCAACAAATTATTCAAGCTTTATAATCCTCGAACGGAGTTGGATGGGAGAATATGAGGTATGAGGGAAAAAAATCATCCTCGTGTTGATTACTCCCATAATATGCCCACTTTAGTTTACAATTTATAGACACGTAATTATCTTCCAAATATTAATGTGAAATGCAAGTATATCCCCCAAAATAATTACTGATTTGAGCCCACCAAAATTTGGCACTTTATAATTGTGAATGCCAATCTCCAACTAGCTAACAAGAGACAAACAAACAAGGTTAGTCAAATTAGAAAAGTACAAACAAAGCATTCCCTATAAAATTCTTGATTAACATAGAGAAGAAAACATGAAATAGAGCATATAAAACAAATGAACATGTAAACCTATCTAAATCAACCAAACCTCCATCCCATAGGGGGATTGGTGCTACTTTGATGTGGAAAGTAGCCCTTTCCCAATCCCTTTGATAAGCTCCAAGTTGAGATTGATTCCAAATGCATGAGATTGATTCCAAATGACAATGAAAACAAGATAAAGTGTGATGAAAATGAGTGTAGATGAGTGATTTCTATGAGTAAAAATGACTATAGTGATATTGAATAAGATTGTGGATCCATATTGTGTAGAGAAAGCCTCTACTTATAGGATTCAAGGGTTGAAGAGTGAAATTAGTGAATGTAGGACTAAAAGGGGATCCAATAGGATTGTGTCACTTGTCACAAGGCTAATGGAAGGAGGTGGAGCACATTTTGGGAAATGTGTGGAGTTAAGGCATGTAGGTGGATGTGTAAGGGTATGTAAGAGAATTGAATGAATGTGGTTGGGATGTAAGAGAATGTTGTTGAGGGTGTAAGAGGGACAAGATGACATGTAAGTGTAATTAAATGCTTTTGTAAGAGGTATTTATGAGTTTGTAAGAGGCTTTTAAAGCCATTTGGAGGGAAATTGAATGAAGGGGTGGTTGAGAGGAATATTCCTAGGAATATGCCATTGTGAGAAAAATTATCTAATTAGTTAATTAAAAGAAATTATTTTCATGTATAACTTGGTTAGTTGACCATGGGTTGATTTAACTTTAGTGAAGTTAAAAGCTAGAGAAATGGATAATGATGATTAGGAGGTGAATTAAAGTTAATTAATACATGATTAATCAACTCAAGTGGGTTAGGGGATCTATGAAATTTAATTAAATAGTTTGATTTATTTAATATTAATCAAATGAGAGGACTTTAGAGGAATTTAATTAAATGATCTGATTTTAATTACATAGAATGAACATTAGTTAGTAGAAAGTGAATTAATCTAATAAAGTTAATTATTTGATTAATAGTAGAAATTCATGAATTTAACTAAATAATAAAGATTATTTAATTAATTGGTTAGTGTAGAAGTGATTTAAAGGAGGAAGTGATGTTAGTTAATTAGAATCAGATGCATAATACAAATCATGACTTTTTTTGAGTCTACATTTTGCCCAGGTCTTTGAAGCGAGGTACCTGTTGCGTTGGTTCAAAGAATAACACTGCCGAGATCAAAAAAATTTTAAAAAAAAATTCGAATGCTCCACGGTTGCCCCAGTGGAAGGAATTACGTTGCTAAACTACTCCCTCGAGAGATTGGGCGAAAAGTTCAATTTTGGGTTGAGCTCGTGAAAAAGATTCAACAATGGTTTCAATGCAAAAATAGTCTCAGGGACTCGAAAATGGGCTCAAGATGGTGAAAAATGGTTAAAACAAGCTTCATTGCTCGCAAAATGGATGAACAGACTCAAAAAACCTAATTTGTACCCTCAAAAACCCTATTTTTTAGCTTAAATAGGAGGATTGGGGTCATTTTCAATTCATCTATGCACTTTTCCTTCTAGAATTCTTGTAATTTTGCTTTGAGGTGTTGACAGAATGGTTGCTCGTGTGCTTCCTAGACATCAGATGGAGTGGGTTTGTGAGTTCCAATGGGCTCCAGACGTAGGACCCCCTACACAAATTGAAACCTTGCCTCATTTTTCATGTTTTGACCCATTTATTAGGGTATTATTAGGTTAGCCAAAAGTGACTCTATAGGGCATCACTTATGTTTGTGTCAGCATCACTTTTATCCATGTAGCACCACCTTTGCAGTATAGCATCGCACGACGTAGTTAGGGGCTAGGGTCACATTTGCAATACCGACCCACCTTTGCGATAAAGTGTCACATGAACCATGAGGGGTGGAGCACCGCAGGAAAATGTCAATTCACCTTTGTGATGGAGAGTTGCACGAGCCTAAGTGAGTGGAGCACTGCCCAAGGATATCAATTCGTCTTTGTGATGGAGTGTTTCCTTCGAATATGGCACCACTTTTGGACAATGCAGAGCAACACCTTTGCAAAAACTGACTCGCCTTTGCAGTTTAGGGTTTTTCATTCTTTTGAATTTACATTATTTTGATAAATTTTTGACATTGTGCGCTATTTGAGTGCACAAGGTCCTTCATCCGCACCATTGGAAGGAGCATAGATACTGGATACTGCACCAAGCAAGGAACTTGATAGATGATGCACTACTTTTTCTTGGTGCTATTGAGTTCAAACATGTAGCGTAGATGTTGGCAATATGCATGCACTTAGCCATGATGACAATGCTTGTGGAGTGATGGCAGAGTGAGACTCCATCATTCCATTTACCGACTGGAGAGGCCACAACCACTCTTAAGGATGTATGGCGGATCTTGCAAATCCCCATACACATTGAGGGGATTATTTATGATGTTGAGGCCAGTGGCGATGCTATGTTCCAGGTGCTTGGGGTGGATCAACACATGACAAATAGTGGGAAAATTGACCTATAGTAGTATGAGGGGATTGCCCCAGATTTGACTTTGCTTGTTGGTGCACTGATTTCAAGAGTCTTTATTCTCGACAAATGAGTGAGGGGCTATAGCATTGGATGGGGCATAGTCTGGTCCCGTATGATGGAGGAGATGAAATTTTATGCCTGGTGCCCAGTTGTCCTTGCTTCATTATATCATGACATGCACCATTTGGCATATTCTAGGGCTCGTAGTATTGGAGCTAGAGTGATATCACTCCACATCTGGGCTAGCACCAAAATGTGAATGCAATCTACAACTAGCTAACAAGAGACAAATAAACAAGGTTAGTCAAGTTAGAAAAGTACAAACAAAGCATTCCCTATGAAATTCTTGATCAAAATAGAGAAGAAAACATGAAATAGAGCATATAACATAAGAAAATGAACATGTAAACCTATCTAAATCAACCAAACCTCCATCCCATAGGAGGAGTGGTGCTACTTTGATGTGTAAAGTAGCCTTTCCCAATCCCTTTGATAAGCTCCAAGTTGAGATTGATTCCAAATGCATGAGATTGATTCTAAATGACAATGAAAACAAGCTAAAATATGATGAAAATGAGTGTAGAAGAGTGATTGCTATGAGTAAAAATGACTATAGTGATATTGCATGACATTGTGGATCCATATTGTGTAGAGAAAGCCTCTACTTATAGGATTCAAAGACTGAATAGTGAATCAAATTGGTGAATGTGGGACTAAAAGGGGAGCCAATAGGATTATGACACTTGTCACAAGGCTAATGGAAGGAGGTGGAGCACATAAAAATGTGTGGAGTTAAGGAATGTAGGTGGATTTGTAAGGGTATGTAAGAGAATTGAATGAATGTAGTTGGGATGTAAGAGAATGTTGTTGAGGGTATAAGAGGGACAAGATGGCATGTAAGTGCAATTAAATGCCTTTGTAAGAGGTATTTATGAGTTTGTAAGAGGCTTTTAAAGCCATTTGGAGGGAAATTGAATGAAGGGGTGGTTGAGAGGATTATTCCATTGTGAGGAAAATTAGTTAATTAGTTAATTAAAAGAAATTATTTTCATGTGCAACTTGGTTAGTTGACCATGGCTTGATTTAACTTTAGTGAAGTTAAAAGCTAGAGAAATGGGTAATGATTATTAGGAGGTGAATTAAAGTTAATTAATACATGATTACTCAACTCAAGTGGGTTAGGGGATTTATGACATTTATTTAATCAAATTTGAAGACTTTATGGGAATTTAATTAAATGATTTGATTTTAATTAAATAGGATGGAAATTAGTCAGCAGAAAGTGAATTAATCCAATAAAGTTAATTATTTGATTAATAGTAGAAATTGATGAATTTAACTAAATAATAAAGATTATTTAATTAATTGGTTAGTGCAGAAGTGATTTAGGAGGAAGTGATGCTAGTTAGTCAAAATCAAATGTGTAATACCGATCAGGACATTTTTTAGTGTCTACAATAATTTAGTGCTTTTTACAATGCAAATAAGTCCAATGTAATGAAAATGAAAAAATATTGAACTTTTAAGGAAAACATCACTTAATTTCGAGCCATTGATCAA
Source organism: Sequoia sempervirens (assembly GCA_007258455.2). Lineage (NCBI taxonomy): Eukaryota > Viridiplantae > Streptophyta > Pinopsida > Cupressales > Cupressaceae > Sequoia > Sequoia sempervirens. The sequence continues at coordinate 22,141 of VDFB02126951.1, read as the reverse complement.
AATTTATTACAATATTTTATTTTTCCATCAACAATAGCTTGAACACTTCAAATTTAATTTTTACAAAATTTGCTTGCTATATACAAAATCTAACAGATACCTAGAAAGTTTTTTGACATTGCAATCAAAACCCCAAAAACATTTTTCTTTTCAATTTGCTGAAGATACAAATTGATAAAAAAAACTTTAATCTGCAAGAATAAAGGCCGCACCGTGCTATTTTGACAATATTATTTTCAAGATTCAATTACTAGCTGCAAAAACTACTAAATACTCATATGATTTTCTAATGTCGTGAACAAAAAATAGAAATCATTTTTCTATCCAATTTTTAGAATGGTTCTACAATGCTTTGATGATAGGGCTATGCGCAAGAGTCACCTTGATGTGAGAAGGAATGCGCTCTCATGGCTCTGATACCATGTTGGAGAATGCCAAGATGAGAGAGCTCAAATTGATAACCTTCCATAGGTGAAATGATAAACACAATATGATGTCTATCATTTAATATGAAGAGTGTGTAAATACAATGAGAATTCTTGCATATATAGGCAAGGAGGATGAGGTGAGAAGGTAGGAGACAATGACTGACTACCCTTCCAAATGTGTAACACTTGTGACCACACTTGAAAAGTGTATGAGAAAGTATCAATATACCTATTTCAAGTGATGAGGACACATGCATCAATGCTATTAAGTGAGACAAAAGTATGAAATAACTTAAATAAACTTAAGCTAGGTGTGAATAGGTCAATCCTAGAAAATGATTAGCTAACTTGGTGAATAATGATTATTTACATTAACACAAAAATGTTGCTCCTCACTATTACACTGTTGACAACCAATTGGGAGATCAAGAAAAATTTCCTAAGCTTGTGCAGAATAGGGACAATATGTATGCACAACATGAAGCATATCATGACAAAGAAAAATCAATCAAGGAGGATGTTGCTCCTCATCGTTACACTGATGAGAGTTTTGTGGGTGAACATGTGACCTCACATGAGACTCAACATAAATTGGACAATATTTTAGCACAACAAGATTCATCTAAGGCCAAGAAAACATTAAAAAAAAGACTTCATTTGTGTCTAATAATGATCAACAACTATCCATGGACAAGTGTGGGAAAACCCAATGAAGAAGGTTGCAACAAAGTATGAGAAGTGGTGAGAAAGAAAGAAAAAAGTTTCTAGCAAAGACAATGATGCCTGCCACAATATGCACCTACAATCTCATTCCAAAAATAGTATTAATATCTCCAAATTGGATTATATTGTTTTAGCGATCCTTATTTAGAATCCTCGAGAATAATATTATGCACCCTTGTTTATGGGTTTGATGCATTGCTTTTTTATGACCCTCCATTTTGGAATATCCCAAATCATGTTAATTTTTATTCATACTTTTATAGGTAGCTCCTTAAGCCAAATGTAGTAATAAAAAATAATATTAGAGTTAAATTAAATTTTAGTTATTTATTTAATTACAATTAAAAGTTAGGGTTTAAATTTTTTATTGTACTATATTAATAAATAAATTCCAAAGTAAAATAAAAAAATTGTAATTTTCATCATTTGAATAATTTATTTTAAAATATCTTATTTAAAAAATAGTCAAACATATAAAGTAAAAATAATATTTTTGTTTTCATTTAATTTTTTCAAACTTATAAGAAAATAGTTCTTTAAAGTAATAAAAAAAGTTATTTATTTTAAGCATAGTTTGAGGACACAACGAGTACTTTGCAAGACTCGCCCACTAAGTCTGGTTGAGTCTTGGAGAGTACTTGGCTGAGTCTTTCTCCAAGACTCACTAAGCCTCAACCTTGGACTCTCAAGTCTTGAGCTTGGACTCTTGTGGCACTTGAACATAACAATCATGCATTTCTAAGTGAAAATTCATTTTTTTGGGTCATTTTTTGCTCTTATTTGCCCATTTCACCCAACGAAGCATTGGCATAGCAAGAAGACAATTTGTAAAGAGATTTTTTAAGGATTCAAAGTTGATCAAATCATCAAACAAGTAAGTAACTATTATTATTTTTTGTTTTCGATTTGAAAACTAAAAAAACTTGAAAAACAAGTAAGTAACGATGTGTAATGGTTGAATAATGAAAATTAATAGTCAAATAAGACTTTTATGTTCTATAAATACATTAATTTATTTTTTGTGTGTAATTATGCGTTTTTTTGGGTCAAATCTAAGCCATTCTGTCTTGAGTTTGAATCAAAATTTTGAGCTACCAGATCTAAACCAAGTTCAAGTCCTAAAGTCCTAAAATTATGATTATAATAATTGCAAATCTAAAATTATTAAAATATTTTATTTTCATAAAACTTTGACATTCTTAACATGACTATGTACTATAAAGATATGGAGTTAAAAAATTATTAAAATTGTAGATAAAATTTTTCTTAAATATCTATGGCTAAAAACACCAAACACCAAAGATATCTATCCATGAAGTAGTTGTACAAAACAGATCAGTAAGAAATATAAAAAAGATAGATAAAAAGCTTCACTAAGAGATATAAAAAAATAGACAAAAACCTTTAAGTACATCTTTTTCGACAAGTCAAAGGTATTTTTCACAGCGTGTCAAATTGTGATATTGCGTCTCTCCATACCTTTGAATAGATGTATTTAATATATCTATAACAGTTATGAAAGCAATTTCAAAATCTAATTTATTTTATTATTTATTTTTATCGCACTTAAAAGAAAACAATTTTATAAAGGGCGTACGAAGGGTTGGGCTCAGAGAAACATGACATAAAACGAATAAACTCTGACAATACGCGGTAAAAAAAATCTACGCGGAGACGCGGTTTTTGTGGGCCACAGGATTAGGCCTACTTGGAGTGTTCTTTCCTCGTAGAAGCCCACAGGAACATCATAAGGCACTCTCTTCCAAAAGGGCCTCAGGTTTCCTCTATGGCCCACCGCATCGTCCCACAGTGCCATTTGATAATAACTTGTAAGATACGGCGCTTAAGGAATACCGTGGCAATATTCAAAGCCGTCACATACACGCGGCACACGGGCACAAGATCGCATGACCACCTAATATTTTATTGCAGGCCTTATTATACAGACATGTTACATGTCTGTTGGTTAGCATTTCTTTAGTTGCTGCTTTGAAATGATATGAATTGAGTTTTCTGCAATTCAACTGCAATGGAGATTAAGATTGATAGGTTGAGTGACTTGCCTGACAATTTATTGTGCTGTAATATTCTTTCTCGTCTCTCACTGAAAGATGCCATTAGCACTTCTCTTCTGTCCCACAGATGGAAAACCCTTTGGAGAAACATTCCCCACATCGATTTTTCTCAGCCTTTTTTCGATTCAGTTATAGTAGTTGCTTCCCGCCTTGTAGAAATGGCAGAAATCAAATCCTCAGCTAAGTACATGGAAAATGTGATAAACAATATCCTTTCGCTTCACTCTGCCCCTCTTGAGAGTGTTCGGTTTGATCTTTCCTTCCAGGGAGGTCAGAATCGATCTGGGGAGAAAATACTCAACAATGTGAGCATTGAGCAATGCATAAAAGAGGCAGCTGTGAAGGGAGTGAAAAGAGTTGCTCTTCATTACAGGGGAATGGGGAGAAGGCAAGTACCGCCTTCTCTTTTTGCCTGTGAGCTTCTAAGGGTTTTGGAGATTGAGGGTTTTTGGATTACAAAAATACCCAGTGATTTTAGGGGTTTTCTGTTTTTAAAGGTTTGTTCTCTTTTGGAGGTTGGTGATTTGACTGATGAGAGACTGCAGCAGCTCATTGCAGTTTGCCCACTTCTTGAGAAGTTGGTGATCAAGCGCTGTGCCGGCTTGTTTAATTTGCAAATCTGTGCACCCAATCTCAGTTACTTGAACTTAGGAACTTCCTCTGTAGAAAACTTTACAGCAGATTGTCCCCAGTTGGTTGAGCTCAAAATAAAGGATTGTTTCATGTTGTGTAAATTTGAGCTTAATTCCTCCTCATTTCTGCAAGAAATAGAGGCATCAGATATTTCATCACTTGAAGAGATTCCGGCTATGAAATCCCTGAAAAAATTATCCCTCCGAATAGGATTAGATACACCCTTTGGAGTACTCATCGGCACATTTCCGGACCTTGAAGAGCTGAAAATCACAGATATTCTCATCCAGGTAAATCTTTTTTTCTTTTGTATAAAAGTTTTCTTTCAGACATTTAGATTTTATATTATACTGTAGCCCTTTTTGGGATGGCAGGACATGGTGGCAGGGGAAGTGGCATTAGACGCGGCCTTTCCAAATCTGAAGAAAGCAGATGTACATATTTCATCAGCGATATGGGGTGAGAAGGAAGTAGCTTTGTTGGATTTCCTTCTTAGCAATGCTCCCAAGTTAAATTCTATGGCTCTCTGTCACACTCCGGTTGGAACAACGTTATTCTCTGATCCAGAGTTCATGAGACAGTTTGGTTTATGAGTCAGGTTTAGGATTTGGATTAACTATTTGTAAATATGAAATTTCGCCGTGTTGAAGAAAGTAGAAACTAGAATGAGTAAAATATTCTACCTGTTATAGAAGCAGTACTAGATGATACAGTTAGGAAACATACGTGAAGTTTGCAACTTCTGTTAATGGTACTATAGTTAGCATCTAAGAAGGGCACTAGTACAGCAGTGATAATATTCGACTTGATGTGGTCTAAATTTTGTTTCAGACGTTTTGTTTAATAGTTGGTACGACATGTTATGATCTTGGTCCATTTATACCGTTCTGAAATACACATAAGAATATATGAGTGACTAGCGTTTCATCTCTTTATTTGCCATAATTTAGTTCCCAGAAGCTAAATGAAAATTTTGGTGACAAATTTGCAAGTCTTCAAATAAAAAATTAGCCATTGTATTCTCAAATGTTTTAATATGTTACTATTATAGCATAACTGTTTAAAGGTTTTTGGCCACTCAAGTAATGTAAAACAAGCGTGTAGATATAGAATGATTTCACTTTTATGTATAGTAATATGGTATGATAAGCACCAGGGCTTGTCGTTTGCCCATGGCAATGCCCCATGTTGGGAACAAGGGTTTGTTTTCATTGCTTTTTTAAAGAGTTGAGTCAGTTGGAAATAGACATCAAATGCTGACTTTTAGCTGTCATAAATTTTTGGGTGCCAAAGTTTCACAATGATGAATTTTGGAGCAAACCCATCTCTTAGGAATTTTACCCTGAACATATTGCAGATCTATCTTCTGTCAAAATTGCCATTTCTATGGCTATGTATTGTGTTTTACTATTCCATTGTTCTAGTACTCATCAACAAATGTCCTCGCATGAATATTTGAAAATGGATGCTTCCCTTCTTAGCAAGTTAAAAGATAAGTTCTTTGTCCTTCTTTTCAAGAGTCGAGACAAGTTGCAGAGGCAAGTCATCAGAATTACCTTTCTAGGTTTTGCAATAAGGTTTGATAGATTGAGAATACTTTTCTCAGATTACAATGTGAAATTAATCATTAATGGCTTCCTAGCTAAAATATTCAGCAGAGTGGCCTAAAACCCTTGACTATTTGCTAGAAGCTGCCAGGACAGATAAATCTAGGGGATCCAGATGCCTAATAAGAGATTCATTATTATTTGACTCCTTGTTTCAGCTCATAAGTCAACTGAACCAGCAGGTTTAAGGTTCAGATTTGAGATTTTTTCTATGATTTCTATGTTGAAATTCGGCGATGCTAAAACTTTTATCCTCATTATAGCTGAAGAGATCTACTCCGGGGTTCTTTTCCAATTCTTGTAGTCTTAAGTTCCAAACCCTATGATGGTAAGCATTCCTTCTCATTATAGTTGAAGAGTCATCCTTAAGACTTAATCTGGATTGGCAGAACATTGACCTAAGTGAAAATGTTAATGCTTAGGAGTGTCATTTAGAGACTCTCTGTCCCTGAAAATCAATTTGGGTGTTGGTATTGGTCACATTAAAAATATGGTGTAGTAGTGGTCTCTAAAACCCATCTCTACTATTGCGAGGGTCCCAATCTCTTCGCCTCCTCGTGATAGATTTTCCCACCAGGAGCAGTGGCATGGCTGCCCAGACTTGTGTGTGTGCCGTTTGCAAAGCTGCCGAAGAGGTTTTTCCCTGTTTCCAGCCGGGCAGTCTTCTGGCTCCTCTGCACGTACTGGCCATCTGAGGGAATGGTCACTGCCTGCTTATTTCCCTCCCATGACTTCTCATGTCTCAATGGCATGGGTGCTGCCCCAGCAATCAGGGCAATTTTATTTGCCTGGTTCTGGACCAGTCTGCCGTTGAGTTCCTAGTTTTTGCCACTTGGTGTTCAGGATGCATAACTGCAAGAATCTAAAAACAAAATGGAGAAGAAAGGGAGAAATAAAAAGGAGGAAGAAGAAAAAGAAAAGGAAGAGGAATGCCCAAGCTCTCCCTGCTTGGGAGCCCATGGATGATGTACGTAAAGCACTTTACTGATGGGGAATTGTCTATGCAGCAACTATTTATTAATTATTTGAAAATAAAAAATGAAAGTACTTTTTATTTTCAATTAATTAATAAATACAGTCAAAGGTGCAATCAGTTGCCTCCATAGACATTGCCCAGGGAAGGTGGGGGAACTTCAATGACTGGGACCTCCCTCCCGGCATTAATTTTATAGTTTCAGCTGCTTAAGTTAAGTTAGTTAATAGATTTGTAAACATTGAACTTGTGATGATGTAGATGTCTCTCCTTTTTTTGTGGGCCACAATCGTTCTTGCTGCTTTCTCATTTTTTGGGATCTGTGATATATCTGTTTCTCAACTTTACTGGTTTATTCGTCTTTCAGGGCATGATACCATTCTGTCCAAGTATTTGAGGATATGTTATATTAATTCTGCGTGGTCAATATATATGAGTCTATTTCATTTGGATTAAAAAAAATCCATTGTGGGGCCAAGGGAGGAGGACGCAAATGGGAGTATCATGGATTCCAGGGAACAGAGAAGTTGGAGGGGCGGTTTGGAAGAATGGAAGTAAACGAATACCTTAGTTTCCCGAGGGTCTTTGCACTGACCCTAGATCTAAACGGGGTTTAGACCTGTGACGTAGAATTTTAAGTTTTAAAATAAATTATACATTTATAAATTAGCCTTGAGAGAGACTGAAGCTGGTAAAAAAATAAAATATTAAAAGTTGATAATAATGGGTAATCAATTATTGTCAAAGTGGATCTGCCTCTGCTAAATGTTTATGCCCAACAACTTATTCTAAATGGAATACAAATGTTTGGTACAATCAAGAGTTGAAGAGCTAAAATTGAAACTTGAGGAGCTCTACTAAACTTGATGTGAAGGAGTTTTCCTCTTTCATGAAAGGTGCTTCAGCCCTAAGGAGCTCTATTAGGATTTTGATGCGCTACCAACCCCCTTTGCATGGGAAATGATGCAAGAAGGCTTAGCCGTAGTACTTGGTGCAGTTTGATAAGTTTTAATGTGTCGACATGAGTTGGACTCGTGCATGGATACCTTAAAATGGAGCTGAGTTCAGGATTGAAGTGGCGGGATTGCCAAACCTATATAAGGGTTGAGGCTTTTCATTATGTGATTAAATTTGGTTATACATGTGTCGTGCGAACATGGGAACAAGAGGATTTTACAAGATATCATAGGAGCAAGGTTCTAAGATCTTGATTTGGTGTGAAGGTACCTAGTGAGTTCTAGATTTGGACAACAAACTACTATATGGAGAGTTTAAGGGTCATTGGGTCCGTGTAAAATGTTTCAAGCATTTTCAATAGAGTCATTAAAGACCATATAGTTTAAGGGTCTTTGGGTCCCTATAAAAATGTTTCAAGCATTTTCAATAGAGTTAGATAAGGGTCTTTGGGTCCTTGTAAAATGTTTCAAGTATTTTCAATAGAGTTTCACTTGGATGGATTAGGTTTGTGAGACATCCAATTGTATATTAGATTTTGTGTAATTAGTTTACGATAATTTTCGAAATCAATAAAGAAATTGTCTATGCCTCAAAGTGAATGTGTGATTTGTATTGTTGTAAATGTGTGTTTTGAATTAAAGTATTGTTGTAGATAGAATAGTTTGTAAGGCTAACAAAATAGGTATAGCACATCTTAGCAAACAAACTTGATCCTCCCAGACGAAGTTAGGTGTTTGTAAGGTTAGTGTTTCTTGGGGTTCAATCTTTGGTCTTATGACAATTTTTGGAGAAGAGCACATTGGCACCTAGGCTTATCAAATAGATTTTTTATTTGAGAGTATATTTGAACCAGTTTCATTGTTTCTGTAGTGTTTTATTTTTTCAACATTAAATAAGTGTTGTATAATGACTAGTACTTATTTTTAATTCATTATTGTAGTTTGTTTAAAGAATGTGTTCTATAATTATTATTTGATTTGTAAAGTGGATTTGTCCTCAGTTGAGAGAGGTTTGTTCATAGTAGCCCTATTTGATTGTGGCAACTTCACATCAACTCTCTTCAATTGTTTACCAGATGCCCTTATATTACCTTCAATATTTATGGTTGTAGCATATGCTTCTTAGAGGGTCTGAGAGTTCTTATCTTTAGGTTCTATAAATTAGCTTGAATTAGTCGATTAATTTCATCTTGAAGTTCTTGCCTTCTTTACATTCTTTATCGTTCATTTTCCTTACTCGATATCTGCTGATCAACATTATGTGTAACATGACCATTGTTCTACCCATTGTTTTTACTATGTTTTATCCACAAGTGAATAGTTTATATTACTAACACTATGGTAATAAAATTTTCCTTTTCCACTTGATTAACAAGATGCACATTTGAAACATATAACCATTTCAAACTTTCCCATTGCATAGCAAGAAACATTCAATATTTCAAGTAACGAATTCACATTACATAATTTTCATGATGACATTATCTATTTACAATTTCTCAATAAGAATAGAGATACATGTTTATATTCATAGTTTCCATGAGCTCAATGATATAAATATACAAATAGAATACAATGATCTAGATGTTCCCAATGTTGGTGCATACCTCCTAGATGTCCCCATCAGTGGTGCATACATTCTAGGTGTCCCCAAACTGGCGTTACATCCTCAAATCTCGACCACCAATTGTATGAGGGAGAGCATCACTTAAGTGCTTTTTGGCCAACCGCAAACTTACTGCAGTCCCCACACATCTACCTAACTAGTAAGATGGCCTTACATTTGATGAAGATATTGGTTTGGTAACTGATAGACAAAACTAGGGTAAAGAATAATGAAGGATTCAACTTGGTCTAAGAGTGTCAATCCGAGGATCGTAGCTTGCGAGAAGTGTTGTGGCAGTATACCTGAAGGGAGGAAGGCAGTGAATCAAGTGGGGATGAAATGTAGCTAGAACACACAAAAATTTCTTAAAGGAAAAATCTTATTCTGTCTTACTATTAGAATTGCGCCAAGAACTATGACAGGCACTGTCACCACCTGGAACAGGAGTAGTAGTAATTCCTTGTATAAATTACAGATTGCAAGATTGTTGTTAAATCATTTTAACCACTAAATAATAACCTAAAAGGATACTAATAAATGATTTAACGATCTCATTAGTGACATAATGTTTAATTAAATTGCAACCATAATAAAATAATAATCACGCTTACTTAGAAAGTAAAACAAAACACTATGCTGCAGAAAATGAATACAAATTACTGTAACTACGAAAATAAAAAAGCCACCAAATACCCCAAGAAATGGCCCCCCTCCTTAGTTTGTCAGGTGGTAAGAAGAAAGCGCTGGTTACAATGGATTGATTAGCAGAACATTCTTTTATTTCTCAAGAGAAATACATCATTTTGTGCATAGAAATCTGCACACAATAATCTTCTCACCCAAGTTTGTGTACAATAATATATCTACCTTTACACTATGTGCATATATATATGTTGTTTGATAACAAATAAATACATAAAATAATACGTTTGTTGTGGCCTGCAGCCAACAAACTAGAAGGAACAAATAACACAGGATGCTAACACTAGATTAAAACAAACTCGTTATAACTGGAGGCAAGAATAGAGGATGTGAATCTTTGCAGACTTTTCCCCAACTATCTAGCAACAAATCTCTTAGCATGGGTTTCCTCTTCATAGCTGGAAGTTGCATCTCCACTTGGAAATAACCATGATTTCTTGTGCTTATTTGAATTTGGCACTAAAGGGGTAACCAACGCCAGCTTGGAGATTGACATCACCTTTGAAAAGATAACATAAATAAATTGTTGATCATAAAGTAATACACATAAGTTCTTGACCAAAAAATGATAGGAAGACATTCTGCATAAAAAATGATAGGAAGTTCTTCTAATCAACATGTTGCAAGCTGTATTTCTCAAGTCTGAAAATCACAATGCTTATTAGTAAATACAACCAATCATTAATTCCCATGTTTTATCTAAAACTCTACTAAATACCACTTATATATATATTTAATCATATGCAACATAAAATGGCGAAATAGTATGATATGGAATAAAAATGGAACGTGGAAGTGGATACGAAGGTATATGAAATAGGTTAAAATGTGGCATAAAATGGGACACAATTGGCTCTCATCAGTAACCCCATAATCTTGGACTTCCTAAGCATAGTGTTGCATCCTACATATCTAGAGCTACCATACATTGGCTACAACCTAAATGTGTGATTTCTTGTCTAGTATGCAATCCTGGATCATAGTGAACTAGCAGTGTAAACAATGGCTACTTACACTACTTTGGCCAAAGAATTCAACATCTAGTACTTCGAGTGCAAGTCATCTATCCACCCACCCTTTAACTCGATTTGGTATTGAACATTCACAATCATAACACACATTCAATCTAAGGTGATAACATAACAAACTGTCCAACAAGGTTACTCCCTTTCCCATGGATTATCCTAACCTTAGGAATAACCAAGTCTTAACAAACTAACCAACTAGGTTACACCTGTTCCCATGGATTATTTTAACCCTAGGTATAACCAAGTTATAAAAAACTAATTAACTAACTAGATTACACCCTTTCCCATGGATTATGTAATCCTAGGTATAACCAAGCTAACTAGATACATGCACACACACTAGGTGACTAACTAGGTTACTCCCTTTCCCATGGATTATCTAACCAAGCTTACCACCCATATTCAAAATAACATTTTCATTTAAGTACTACAAGATAGCAACATATTCCACATTTCACTTTTCATGCAACATCCAAAAAAACAAAGTATAGTTCTAGTAGCATTATAACCAAGCAATTTCCAATATAGTATAAATAAGTATTCCCAAATAAAAGGGTTTCACCAATTCAAGACTCAACCAAGAATCACACAAGATTATCCCAAACAAGGAAATAAACCAAGTTCATAAAAACAAGCTTATCATGCATTCACAATCATCTTTCCACAAACTACAAATTTAAATAACATATATCAAAATAAAGAGATTAAAGAAATAGAAATCAACATGCCTGGAAATTATGGCTCCAATTGATATTACTGCTCTCCAAACTTGTTCTTCAAAAACACCCATACTACTCCTTCTAAGCTCAACCTATCTCCAAACTATAGCCTCTTCTCAAGAACTCTCAACAATTTGCAAATTCACAAACAACTCACTTTCTCACCAAAAATCTCCAAACTATTTTTGCAAAAAAAACTATAGCAGAATGCTAGATAAAGAAAATAGAATGAATAAATGCAACAAAGGGTAGAGGGGAGACCTCTATATATACTAAAATATGAGCATATTAATCCTAGAAATAAGCTACCAAATCCACCACCTTCCTATTCTAATTGCATCGATTAGGCTCAAGAGGTGAGAGGTGGCTAATCAAAACACTAGTTTGTAAACACATATATGGGTGTGTGCAGGATTATCATGGAAAAACCAAACCCTTAAGTGGTGAAAATTTTAAAAAAATCAGAGTTAGGCAACTTGACGTAAAAATTTGAATAAGTTATCTATATTATTTCAAAAATATGTAAGAATATAATATGTAGAAAATTGGATGTAGTTTCTAAACTACTAGGTTTATTTTTAAAAAAATCTATTTGGTGAAAACTGGAAATTTCAATGCTACAGTAGTACTTAAATTTCAAGGGAAAAATAAGAAACAGATGTTTGTCTGACCACCCTAACCACAATAAAATGATAATATTTTTTACAAGATTTTAGATATAAGTAGAGGACTCATGTCTCGATGTGATGCATATTTTTTTGTAATTTTTTTCCAAGTAAATAATTAATTATGCATTTTTTATTACAAATTTTAAAAAATATAAAAACTCGTATGTTTGACCACCTTACCTTGGTCAAAACTTCATGAAATTCATTATTTTTTTTAATCCTATAGTATGTGAAGCATAGAATGTGACGCATGTTTCAGATTCAAAAAATGTGATACCGTTTGAAAGCTATAGATGTTTTTAATCAGCCTATCAATCAAGATTTTAGTCGTAATTCAAATAGGAAATGAATAATAATAATTTATTAAATTCAAAGTAAAGCATAATTTATATTTGTGGAAAGCTGAAGATCTCCTTTAAAAACTCTTTTCGTTTCATCAATTTTGGGTAAAAAAAAGTCGTCAGCCACATACCCTATACATACCCATCATATCACCACTTTTTGGCCCATCATGATCCTACACATACTCATATAGTCCAGCTTCTCTATTAAGAATGAGTTGCCCATATCTTGGTGACAACAATGATTTGAACTCTAAAAATGCAACCTATAGGTTTCCTTATTGCAATATAAGTCGACTACCTCAACTAGCTCATGGTTGAGACTAAGTCTCATGTTATCATAAGGTTGTGCATTGGATTATGGCACAAAAAATAGACTTCTTTCAGTTTCCAAACTCTACAAATTATGACACCATCATTCATACTTTACACACCTTAAGTTGTATGCATAGTTTTTAGACAAGGTCATCAACGTTTGAATAATTATTTGTTTATACTTTATGGGTTGTTCATATGCCTTTTGACTTATTCCTTCATGTGCTATATGCGCAACATTTAGCTTTATCCATTATAATATATATGGCAGTGCTTTGTAATGTGTTATAGTTTATTTCAAACTATGCTTTTAAATATAGCACATGAATATATATATATATATATATATATATATAGTATATATATATATATATATATATATATATATATATATATATATATATATATATATATATATATATATATATATATATAAAGGATTATTAAATACATCAATTGCCAATCAAATATATATAAACATATATCAAAATAATTATATATGTACATATATATGTATATACATTTATATTTACATAATTATATACATATATATGTATAGATTATATATATAATATTATTTTAATATCCATATTTAAGTTAAACACATATATTCACATATTCATTGATTGGTGCATATATACAAAATGTGTATATATATATGTGTTTCTTTCTTGTCCAATCGATACTCCCATGCATATGATATATCTGTACATGAATATACGTAAGTACATCTACCTACATATACACATATATGTATATATTCATATGTATGAGTTATCAAAGACATGTACATACATACATATATACATTCTATGTATATACGAATCGATTAATATATAAACCAAAATACAAGAAAAAACTTATACTTATCACAAAGACTCAATCACATATCGGGCCAAATAGGAACATTCAAAGAGTAAAACTACAAACCAATGAAAAACATTCTCAAACCAAGACTATAGGTTACTTACTAATTCCGTACTAACTTGACTCAACTTGACCAAACTAGGACATGAGTGTATGTATGCTCAATTAGGCTCCTTAAGGGTTACTAGACCAAGTTTTTCTCCTTAGTGATATTCCCCCTCTCTTTCAAAAGTTTGAATTTGTTCTTGCATCCAACTTGGTGCATTAGAATAATAGTTAGTTGATAACATTACATTCACATGCATCATATATTTTCATCTTCAAAACATTTAAAATTTAAAATTGAATTTAGCATTCATTCATCATATTTTCTATCACGATTCATATACAAAACACAATCATATATTAAAGCATTTTAACCCATCAAGGTAATAGTAAATAGGTAACAACACAATGGGGTGTAACATCATGAAAGGTCTAATTTAATAGGGACCTCTAGGAACCAATAAGAGAAGGTTGTAGCTTATTAACTCTCTAACCACCTCTACAATGACAACCCTTGACAGTGATGACAACCTATGTTCAACAATATTTACATAGCATTGTATGACTACTAGTAAACTATAAAATAGCTTGAGGTATCTCCTTCTACCTCACTATCTCTTGCTATATGATTTTGGGCGTGATAGAAAAAGGAATAATAAACAAATATTTAAGAATGCAAAATTTTCTATTATAAAAAACACTACTACAATTCTACCCTCTTTTGTGGTAATGATAAATTAACAATAAGATCACAGAAAAACATCACTTCACTCCATTTTATGAACCATTACATTATATATTACAATAGCTTCCCTCAAACAAAATTATGTAGCTACCATCTATTTTCCCTCTTGACACCAACAAAATGCTTCCACCTTCTTATGGATAAAAAAAAGAAAGAGTTTTATATAGCTCCTTATCATGATAAATAAAGTTGTTTTCATTTAAAATATATTATTCAAGACCTCATATATTATAATTTCATCCAAGTGATTGGGGCAAATGAAAAGGGAATAAATATGTTTTTCCACCTATTTAAAACTTCTAGATTTAGACTAACCTAGATTCCTACACCCTTCCACCAAGTACATCAACCATGGCATTGATATCAAGCCATCCATATCCCTTGCTTCTTCATCCCTAGTGATGGATAGGAAATTATTCATATTTTTGTCACCATTCACATGCTTGACTAGTGTGGGGGACCTTCCATCCTTAACATCTAAGGATGGATTAGTTACTAAATCCACAATACCATTCATATTTGGTCACATGCCTATTGGCATATATGAATGCCTAATCTATATTTTAAATTGGTGAAACAATGGAAATAGGTGTTCTACCTTTTGGGAGGTGGAACACAAACTAGGTGTTTAGGGATCTAGACCTATTTCCCTCAAGTTTCACTCAAGGAAGCCCTAGAGATCTCAATCTAATGATAGAATGGGGGAAAGAGATATTGCAATAAGGTGTCCTAGGGTATGATTAAGAACTAAAGAGGGGTTCACCACCAAGCTAGGGCTTGGAAAGGCAATAGATGAGTGAATCATGCAAAGTACTATGCAAAACCTAACTAGATGATCTAAGAAATGAAACTAAAATACAAAATATCAAACTGGAAATGAACAAAGGTGCACCTGAAAGAGTGATGAAGTCAAAACAAGTTCCAAAACCCTGAAAACTTCTTGTTTGATGTCCACTAGGACTCATACGCTAGTCTAGGTGATTTAGTCCTATACTATGGTTTTTGTGCCAAAACAGGAATATGTTAGAGTATGCCTTGAATCCACTAAAATATGGAAAAATCCTTGTACTAGGACTCGGGTATGTGCAGGATCATCATAGAAAAAATAGGCCCTTAAGTGGCAAAAAATTCAAACAAATCAGAGTTAGGCAACTTGACATAAAAATTTGAATAAGTTATCTATACTAATTCAAAAATATGCAAGAATAGAATTTGTAGCAAATTGAATGTAGTTTCTAAACTACTAGGTTTTTTAAAAGAAAAAAAATCTATTTGGTGAAAATTTGAAATTTCAATGTAGTGGTACTTAAATTTCAAAGAAAAAATAAGAAGTAGGTGTCTGTCTGACCACCCTAACCACAATAAAATGATAATATTTTTTTATAATATTTTAGATATAAGTAGAGGAATCATGCCCCGATGTGATGCATATTTTTTGTAATTTTTTCTAAGTAAATAATTAATTATGAATTTTTTATTGCAACTTTTAAAAAAATATAAAAACTCGTATGTCTTAACCTTAACTTAGTAAAAAATTCATGAAATTTATTTTTTATTTTTTTAATCCTATAGTATGCAAAGCATATAATGTGACACATGTTTTGGATTCAAAAAATGTGATACTGTTTGAAAGCTATAAATGTTCTTCAATCAGCCTATCAATCAGGACTTTATTTGTAATTTGAATAGAAAATGAATAATAATTACTTATTAAATTCAAGGTAAAGAATAATTTATATTGGTGGAAAGCTGAGAATCTCCTTTAAAAACCCTTTTCGTTTCATCGATTTTGGGTAAAAAAATAGTCATCAGCCACATACCCATCATATTGCCACTTTTTGGCCCATCATGATCCTGCACATACCCACTCATAGGCCACAAATGGTGTATCAGTCCCACTTAGATTTTTTAGAGGGTTAAGGCTTGAATCTACTCTCCTTTCTCTGCTCTTCTTGCCACACTTTTTTTTCGAGTCTGAAACTCTGATTTGCAACCTATATGTGACTTTTTATGAAAATGACAACCTTGTGACAACTTGATGACTTTCTTCAACCCTTGTAACTTAGTCTTCAAAGATCCTTCAAGGTCCAAGAAACTTAGATCTGCAATCACACATCTAGAGAGAGGAAATCTTGTTGATTTGTTAAGAAATGGGGGTTTTCCTTGGCCAAACCCCATTTAGGTAATTAAACCAAACGATGAAACAATGAAATAAGGACATGAAACATGAAACATGAATAATGATACCTTGAACATTTGATGTCTTGTAGATCAACAATCTAACATGAAGTGGTCATGAAGGATGTATATCTAGATCTTGAAATAAGTGTAGGACAATAGTTGCTTAATCTTGGATCTTGAATACATCACAACACTAGCTCAACAACATGCTTGATGCTTGATAACCTTGACATGTTGATGGATCTTGAATTGCTGCAACAATTGATGAATAATTTTTCCCTTGAATGCTTTACTCTTGATGCTCTTGTGAAGTCTTGTAATCATAAACTTGCTATTATAAATGCTCTTTTGAAAGTCTTAGGTGAAAATGAGTGAAATAACCTTGCATTTATACTTGTTTATGGCAAATTTCTCAAAATTATAACACTACAAGACGACATCAAATCTAGGAGAATAAAATCCTACCAAGAATTTGAATTTGTGCCACATGGGACTCATACGCCAAAAGTGGTGTATGAGTCCCATTAGGCTTAGCTATGGGACACATTTTTCAAAAATGCTTAGAATGATGTAAAATTAGGACCGAGCCCCAAAAACCTAGGTGGGACCCATATTCCCAAGGTGGTGTATGAGCCCTAGATCACTAAATATGGGCCACACAACCTAAAAACACCCAAATTATGATTGGATGCTGGTTTATGTCGAGATTATCCTCAGAAAGATGCATTAATTAAGGCTTGTGGATGCAAAATAATGCCAAATAAGGCATAAAGAATCCCAATTATTCAATGACACCCTAGATTAGTGTGAAAGTGTTAGGATACATTTTACAACACCTTAAATAAGGAATAATTAAGTCCATTTGGTTTACAAGGGTCCTAAACTTAATGTGAAGGTGCAAATAAATACACTTAACAACATTAAATTAAGGAAAAAATAAGTCTATTTAGCTTTAAAGGGCCCTAAATCCAATGTGAATATAGAAAATGCATTACAACACTAGGTCAAGGTGGAATTAGGTCCATTTTAGTATTAACCATTCCCAGATTAAGTTAGAAGTTGTACCATCTCCAAGAGGGGCATACAATTTCCATCTTTACATCTAGCCCCCACTTTAGTGAGAGGAGGAATTTGCTTCAAACGCACACTAAAGTAGGCATTCAAGAGGGGTCCAAGTGTACCAATGTAGATGGTTTAGGATAACAAGGATCAAAGGAGGTGGTCAAGCCCCCATAATCCAAGATCCTATGTTAAATCAACATAAGAAAAAAAGGACACGCACAAGGTGTATGATATGTAGCATCAAGATATGCAAACATGCAATGTCAATAACTAAAAGAAGGAAAAGTAAAAACAAGAAAAACTAAAAAGAGGTGGATCAAGCTTCAACAGTTTGTCCCACACGTTGTGGATCAGATCTAATATGTTTGTCCAAAAATGCATGCTCACTCTAAGGCAACACAACTTTAGGCTATCCATTTAGTGAGTATCCAAAAGGGGTGGCTTAGTGAGAAAGTTATGCCTCTATATCAACTTCTCACCATATAATGAGAAATTCATGCCTCTGTATCGAATTCTCACCATATAATGAGAAATTCATGCCCACATTCAGGCTTCTCATCATATGTTAACCATACCAAAGCTATACCTCCTAATAACTTTGACATGGTGCCACATAATAATGAACTTCAACCTTCATGAGGAAAGCAAAGCATCGTATGGTTGAAACTCATGAACAAACAAGATGGCTCCACATGAAAGCAAAGTGTATTATGCAAGGTGGCGATATAGCAATTGTTGTAAATGAAAAATAGTGTAAGGTGCGTTCAAATGGATTTTGCTTATTTCATGTAAGGTCTCTTCTTAGGGAACATTGTGCCTAATGTATCCAAGAGAGGACAAGTCAAATAAATATCATGCTCTCGGAGGATATCAAGTGCAATGACACCACCAAGAAAAGAACACATCGCAAGAATAAAGAAAACCACACAGTGAAACATGAGTGTCAATGTATGACCACACTTTAAAGTGGTTGCTAACACCATTACTGTGATCAATTGCTTTAAAGTAGAAGAATACATGAGAGCTTATGTGGAAAGCCCTATGCCGAGTCATATGTTTCCCATAAGCTATGTCATGAAAAGGGAAGGGGTTTCCCCCAAAATGTAATGCTAAGTATGCCACATGCGAGCCAACTTAAGACATGTCATCCATATCCCAAGCTTGGTATTATATATACATGAAAGGTAGTCAACTAGCCAAAAGAGACAAGTGACATACGAGGACAAAGCTACCTAACCCCTTTCCCACACTTAGTGCAGGACAAGGATGAGCTGAATAGGATGAAAATAAGTTTCAGTTAGAGGAACTAGGTGCTTCAACATAAGGAAGAGTACCACAGTCCCTAAGATGTTGAATTTTGTTACTTAAAGCCTTACATTCGTTAGTAGAATGGCCATGAAATCTATGATATGCACAAAATGAAATCTAGTAATAAAATTTCTTTCATGTTCTTGGAGGGAGAGATATCAAACAATCTTGAAGGAGTCTGGACAAGATACTCTCTTGATCAATGGTAGAAGATGTTTTGTTATTTTGTGACAAAGATATCTCTTGCTTAGGACACGATGTCATACTTGCAAAAGACTCTTTAGATTGCAAGATTTTTTTCTCTCCTTGAAGGGAGGGTGTAAAATATAATGAACTCCAATCATCGGTGTTTTGTGTGATGATATTGAAATTAACCGAAGATTTATTTGATTCTTTCATTTATTTCAAAGGAAAAAAACCAAGACCACTAGTGTCTATTAGTTTAGGATGCACTAATGGTAAAGTTGGCTTAGAAGAATCTTTTGTAATAGTGTTGATATTAAGGGAAGTCTTGTTTGTTTCTTTCGAGGGACAGTAACCAAGACTATTAGTCATTCCTTGTGTGTTAGGCTCTATAGGGACATGAATACCTTTTTCTCTAGCACCACATCCTTTTCCATTATATTCAAGTTGCTTGATAAGTTCATAACATTCTCCATAATCTTGTTTCATTTCTTTAGGATTCGGTGGTTGTTCATAGTCAGTTTCGTCAACGTTTGTTGTGTAATTTTCTTGATCTTCTAAAGTAGTTGAGATGCATGCTTTCAAAGGGTCATCTAAATTTTGTATTGACATTAAAAATTTCTCTTTTCCCTTTTCAAATTCTTTGTCTATGATCTTGTATTCACCCATGAATGATGGTGTGAAATATAAGGAACCCCAATCATCTTCTAATAGCTTTGTGACTTCCTCAATATGTTTTTATTTGTCTTTATGTTGCACCCAAGTTCTACTTGTGTAGTTGGTGTCAATGTTTTCAAAGTGTTTTCCTTGTTTTAATCAATGTTCAAACAACTATTTGGTTTAGGGTTGGCTGCAAGTGTGTACACATTGTTGTTGTAGAAATACTTCATTATACAATGAAGAGTAGAATGCACCTCATTCATTCCATGAGTCCACGATCTACCTAAAAGAAGATTATGTGAAAGATCGTGAGGCATAACATGGATCGATGTTTCTAATGTGGCCTTTCCAGCTGTAATAGACAAAGTGATCACACCAAGTGGTTGTTTTCCTATGTTGTCAAATCCATTAATAGAAAAAGAGTCAGGTTGAATTTTTGATTCATCCACACCAAGCCTATCCAAAAGGTTTATGTTACACACTTTAAGAGTGGAGCCATTATCGACCAGGGTTTTCTTTATGCCTATTCTATTGTATCTAGCTATTATCATGAAAGCATCATGTTGTTTTTACATTTCCAAAGGAGGGAGATCTCTTTGGTGAAAAGAAATTTCAGCATTTATTTATTGAATCAAGGCTACTATGTCATTTGGTTTCACATTAGGAGGGGTAGGAACTTGTTGTAAGGAAATTTGAATCATGTTATGATAATGAGGGGATGCTTGAATAAGGTCCCATAAGGATATCTTAGTAGGAGTATTCTTAAGTTGTTCAACAAGATCATACTCCTTTCCACCTTGTAAAGGTAAACGAGAAGGAATAGGCAAGATAGGGTTAGGCAATGGGAGGGGTGTTGAAGGTGTTTGTCTTGGTTGTAGATTGTTTTTAGTGTTATATGTAAGAGCAACGATATTGTAATTCAATTGCTACGAAACATTATTCTTAGGTGGGTAAATGATTTAAGTTTAGGTTTGTTTTGAGTTTGTGGTTTGTGCGAAGGTGGATAAGGAATTAGAGGATTATTAGGATGTACCACATGGTATGTAGGAGCTTCGTTAATCAAGGGAGATCTACTAGACACTTGTGCATTCATAGCCTTAATTGTCTCGGTTTGATGTATTTCTAATAAAGGGTAGTCTAGTGCCATCTTTTCACCATCACCTAAGGAAGCCGAATTATTGTTGTTAATGTTGACATTTCCTTCCACCATGACATCCTCCCTAGGAGGATAGTTTTTAGGAGAATTAAAAACTAGATGTTCATGAAATTTAAAGGTTGGTTCTTCTTAAATAACTTCATCGCAAGCAGGGGAATGATAAATGGTTAAATTTTCTTCTTTATCAATGATGAAATTTTCTTGTTTGATAATATTTTCCCTAGGGGAAGAGAGACACATAAGATTCTCATGACTTTCATTGATTGCATTTTATAATATCAAAGTATCTTCTTCACAAATAGGAGAGATACTAGGAGGAGAACGAATGTGAATACATCAAGATTGTCCAAATTCTCACTCCTTTGTCCCATAATGTCTTCTAAAATAGGATAGGTAGGGGAATTAGAATCATAAAGAGGGTTGTTATAGATCTTAAAGATTTGATTATCTAACATTAATATATCCTCCTCACTTAAACAATTTAATCTTCTAAAACATTATCACAAGAGGGGAAGGTGTTGGGAGATGAATGGAAACTAGTTGAAGTTTCAATGGTCTCTTGTTGTGTTATGTGATTGTCATGATTACCTATGATTATGTCCTTTTGTATTCTCTTTTGCTAAAGCCTTCTCATATGGATGGGATATGATATTTTTCTTAACATGCCTAGATAGGTAAGATACTAACATTGTTTGACCAAAAATGAAAAGTACTTCTAACCATCTTATGCAATGCTTCAAGAATATAAACAATGCATATCTAAAGATGAAAAACACTTTTATCCCATGTACGCAAAGCTTTAAGAATGCAAACAATGTGTATCCAAAAATGAAAAACACTTTTATCAAACTTATGTAAAGTTTTATGAATGTAAATATTGTATATGCAAAAGTGAAAAGTACTCTTATCCATATTAATATGCAAAGTTTTAGAAATGTGAAAATTTTCAAATGAAATGATTTAGGAAGAATTAAAAAAAGACTACCCTAAATTGATGTTTTTGACCTAGATGCATAAAATTTTTTTTATTGAAACTTTCTAGATTGATACTATATGTTACCAACAAGCTTAAGAAGTACAAAAACAAGGTTTTCAATCCTATAAAAGGTAGTTTCAAGCCTGATCTAGGAATAAATAACCTAGAGGGGAATATGAGTCCC